>JAPYYV010008526.1:0-12560 GCA_030522625.1 Copidosoma aretas | reverse complement strand
AAAATTTTTTCGGCCCTCCGGGCCCAAAATTTTTTCTGCCCTAGGGCGCAAAGTATTTTTGCGGGCCCAAAGTGTGCCCACGGGCACAAAATTGCACTTTTCGCCCTTGGCAAGAAAAATAATATACGAGACTCGGGCACAAAAGCAAAACAAGCGCGCCCTCCGGGCGCTTAATTTTTTACTTTCTGCCCTAGTGGCGTAATGTACTATTTCTTGTCTTTCCATGTAATTTTGATCATGGACCTAAGGGATGACCTGCTTTATGAACTCAAAGTACTATTTAACGGTCACGTAAAGGTAAAGTTTTCTATTTGTAACACAAACTCTCTATTTTTAGATCGACATTTGAAAGAGCACAAAATTTCACAGAGATATACACTTAAAGTAGAGGATCAGATTACAGATCTGTACGTGACAGTCTAATACTTATTCTATCTTTTAATCGTAAGATACGCTAAGAAAAATTCATCTTTCTTGTATTTCCTTTCAATTTTGATCATGGGCCGAAGGAATGACCTGCTTCTTGACTCAAAAGTTATACGCAACAGTCTTGTCACGGTAAACTTCCATTTTTGTAACGTGAACCCCCATTTTTGATATCGGCATTTAAAATAGCACAGAATTCTACTGTAAAATACACTTGAATTAGGGACTTCATAACAAACCGAGACGGTAACATGCCACAGTAAAGATCAAGAGTATTTTACTGTAAATTTTTTCGCTTTTTCGAATATCGATGTAAAAAGAGAATATTACTGTTAGAAAAATATAGGAGACCGGCATGTGACCGTTGAATATAACTTTTAAGATATAAATTAGGTCACATTTTCGGTCTATAATCAAAACTGATTGATATTCAAGAAATATTAATCATATTTACAGGGTATCTAACAATTCAAAGACAGAAGAAACATTGAACCGTTACATAACCGTCTACATACTAATTTTCTACTGTACGTGTATTTAGCTGTAATATTTAGTGATATTTCGAACGATGATAAAGAAAGGTGGGTTTAGTTTAGAAAATAAAAGTTGACCATCACGTGACTGTAGAAATGGATTTTTGGGATATTGAGAAGGTCACAATAGATTTCCTTACTTATACTCTAATTTTTTTTTATAAGACGTTCTGTGATCATGGACTTCTGTTTTAAGGTGTTCTGCCCTCCCTGTACTCGTTGGACACCCTGTATGGTATATCTCTGACAACCAGACACAGAACAATGTTCATTTAAAGCTCATACAAATATCAAACGCAAATTAGTCACCTTATTTCAAAAATGTGACACTGCGTTTTATGATTTATTAACGTAAGGTATAAAAAAACTAAGAATAAAACACTTGTTGCAACTGTAAGTTATGAGGAAATAAATTATTGTCCAGGCATCTGATGCACTATGGCCAAGTACACGGAGAGAAATATTGGGCTCAGAGAACACAAGCTTACGAGTCGCAAGAGCTCAATACAACACCAAGCTGTTTTAATGCGAGGAACCGGGCTGTTCTAGCCCACTGATTGAACTCGTAGAGTTTGATGTAGCACAAAGCTCTAAGAGCTCGAGGAGAGGGGGCGAACGAGCCCAAGCCATTGGAATCATTCATGACGATCTCGAGGCTCGGCCCCACGATTAACATATAGATATACACAGAGCGTGAGAGTCCGAGAGTGGGGGAAGGGAAATACATGTGTATTGCATATCTATTTGTTCATTGTTGGGCCGAGCCTCGAGATCGTTATGAATGATTCCAATGGCTTGGGCTCGTTCGCCCCCTCTCCTCGAGCTCTTAGAGCTTGGCACTACATCAAACTCTACGAGTTCAATCAGTGGGCTGAAAGAGCCCGGTGCCTCGCGTTAAAACAGCTTGGTGTTGTATTGAGCTCTTACGACTCGTAGGCTTGTGTTCTCTGAGCCTAATATTTCTCTCCGTGATAGGTAAGATACTCGACTTTAAATCTTGTCGGACCAGGTTTAAGTCTCGATGCCGAAGGTGGACGTAAATGTTTTTATTTATTTTTTTGTATTACATGTTCTGATTCGTGTACGCACAGGGAACATTTAAGATTGCAATTAAAATTTTTCTATTTTTGAATAATAATTTACAATTCGTGCAGGAAAAATCGCAGCAGTTCTTACAGTGCAAAATTTATGCAAAGTATAATGCAAAACAGTATGCAGACGTATATGTAACAAAACATGGATACAATTTTGCAGGATTTCATCCAAAATATTATGTAAGTATTCCTGCAAGTTTTTTGCAAAATTATATGCATGGAAACTTTGGTTAGTAAATGCTGCAGGAAAGTACAGAGCAGAGAATAGTAAACCCGTTTTTATGCATGTATGTGAACAAAGGAGTTGTTAAAAAGTGAATTTACATTTGCTGTGATTATTCTATATATTCGTGCTCTTTTTCTGAGTCAAATGCCTTTTCATGTCTGTGTATTTTCGACACACTTCATTGTACAATAATTTCTGTACAAGAAATATCATTAGATTTTCGAAGCAAATTACCATATTTAATTCTATAATGAAATGACCAGCTTGTTTTATTTAGGTGTATCGCCTGCAGAAACAATTGTATATTGAAATTGCGCAGAGAAAGATGTATCAGAAAGTACACTATTCAGGATAAAATTTGTAATGTTGCCACAATGCAATCCTGGGAAAATCTTATTTTTGTATGCTTATAAATTAATTACTATCGTGCTACTACATATTATAATACATATTATTTCACATGTGATTTGAAAACGGCACATGCATAAAAATGTGATTAATAAAAGAGTCTTATATCGCATATCAATAAGCAGAAATTGTGAAACCTAAAAAACGGGGTCAAAAGGCAGTTGCAGAAAACGTTTTACATCTTATCACCAAGTAAATAATATAAGTTACCTGTGACTGTTAAAGTTTCACATTTACAGTTTTATCAAAATCATGTGCAGATAATCATTAGTAATTTTATATATTTATTTGTAGTGCTATGAGTTTACACGAATACACGGGCCTGAAACATCTCATGACACATTGAATGTTTTCGAACACATAAATGTAAGTTTCACACTTATATACTTGCTAACACTTTTAAATCTATTTTATTGTGTGCATTATTGATTCACCGGTGAGTGCAAAGAGCATCATGCGAATGCTTCGGAATTAAAACATTTACGTTAATTTTTGAGAAGCATCAATCTACATATTATGCAGTATGATAATTTAGTATCGAAAATTGTGTAATATAATAGTTTAAAGAAATACTGTCTTAAGAAGTTATTTATTTAACGATCAAATCCGTTCAACAACAATACATTCTATCGATATAAACATTTCAAATTGTCTCATCAAATTAGCATTTAATTTTGTTTTAAATTCGCGCAGATACTTACGGTACGGCTGGGATGGAAGACCTGGAATCAGGAATGAAAGATGCAACTAACATGAAGTTAGCTGATAGCTTGCATCCTTGGCAAAACATTATGTCTGAGAGCCCTGTCGTTATTGTAGAATATTATATTTTATTGTTTTGGTCACTAGAGTCACGACCAATTTTATCAGCCAATATATGTTATTAGATGGATACTACGTGGTCAGCTCATAATACTAGAGTAGCTCTCCCTTAAAGCTTTTCTTTGTGTACGGAAGTGCTAGGCGTACCGAACTGGTGCAGTGTCTGCTCTAATTCCACGTGTATAGACGCGAACTAGATACCAAACCGCATAGCTGGCGTTGCTGCTGTATGCTTAAGAAAATTACCCCGCTTAAGTAAATAATAACAGAGCCTGTTGAAACTTAAAAGTATGGTAGATAGGAGTATTCTAAACTCACACACGTTTTTTGAGCATACGTTACAACACTAAGAAAAGAGAAATAAGAGAGCATGTACAAGCAGATTAACACTATTCACATGGGACAGTGATTAAAAAATCCGATAAAAGGTGTGAGAAAAATCATATATGGATACTCTTTCGATGGTGGATAAAAAAAAATTCGATGAGTAAACCCTTGAAGTTTGAACTCATGTTATAATGCTTTTTATTGAGATATAATGAAAACAATGACACTGTTATAAATTTAAGGTTAACTTAGCAATTTTTAATTTATGAGAAAACGGATTAAATTCACTGAAATAGTTGGTGGCACTTATAAATTAACTTTAATGCATTGTCACTGAATACATAAATGTTTTAAAATGCATTTGAAAACATAAACAAGTTTTGACTAAACGTCTATAATGAAGGTAAGATCCAGGCCAACGTCCTTAAGTGATATTAGCTGCCTTGTTGTTCGGTATTCCTGTTGCACTGATACTAAGTTAGCAGCTAATACACGTATTTGATACTTACAGCGTCTGCTAGTTGGGGTATAGCTGCTGTACTGAAGTTCTCTCAGTGTACAAAGCTGTATAAAAAAAAAGTCCGAATGGTGGAGGATGAGATAGTTGCTGAGGGGGCTGTGGAGTAGCTTCCTGATTCTATGAACAGTATTGTTTACATACTACGAAGGAAACTATCTATCTCGGGCTGAGAGTCAGACGAGATAGTGTGGGGGTTTTAAACAAGTGACGATTCTCTGAAAAACGTAAAAATAAAGACCATTGATGTGTATAGTGCAGAGAGTCTGCAAGTAGTGCAGGGGAGCCAAAAAATTTGTCCCTTACAATTTTTTTTCGAAGGTAACATTAACAGATGATAAAAGTTTCCATCGTGTAATTAAAATAAACTTCAGGTTATCTAAAAAATATAAATATCTTTTTACATTGATGTAGGTTTACGGTAGTATTTCTAAATAATTCATAAGACATATCATTTAGTGTTAACATATCACAACAGCATCTGATTCCTTCTATTGTTGCAGGTCAATATTTACCAATTACGCAATTTGAGTGCATTTAACATCTCTGGAATATCTGAAATTAGGAACACGATCACTGGGCAACAAATTAAATTCAAAGCCTTACATTCAAATCGAACAATCCAGCTGTCTATAAACTATGATACATCATATAACAAGTTCCAGCAAGATATGTTGCTAAGTTTTGCGGATAATGCTTGGATTTCGTACGCTATCGATATAGCAAACGAGACAAAAAAAAAAAAAAGACAATTTCTGTCATTAAATATTATGTATCCACAAAAGAGATATATGATTACTGGTTCCTATACTGCTAATCACTCTCAGCTAGATTCAGATTTTAATCTGGCATGGAATAAAAATGAAGAGCCATCAAAATTTTTTGGTTGCTCTTTTAAATGGACAAATCTGTCTTCAACAAATTATTCATTTTATCAAGCAACAATACTTAGCTTAAGACATCCAAGTATGAAAAAGGACGTCCAGATGACTGGTGAGGTATCACGTAAAAGTTTGCATGATCTGTTAAATATCAAATTTTTTTTGGATTACTCACCACAAAGAGAGAAGTTTTTTATAGTGTCAATGGAATTGCGTAATAAAAGTAACTCCTTTTCCATAAGAAATTATACTTACAGTATAACTGCAGTACATCAAAAAACACAACTTAAACTTAATATTTATGGACAGTTGATGAGATATGATTGGCATGTGATAAAGTTAATCAATTATGCACATTATAAACGCAGCTTCTTACCTGAGGATTTTGGAAAATTATTAGTTACTGTAGATGTGACTAAGAATGAGGTAGAATTTGACCGTCTAAGTAATGACCAAGTTAGATATTTAAACATTGTTTTGCACTCGAATAATGAAGAATATATTATAAAGAGTAATATAATAAATGGAAAGGGGATAAATGCGACAGGAATTTTCTTTATTAACTTTCAAAACAAGATAACGGAAATGACAGTCAATTATACTCCTGGTAAGTAATCATCTATAGAGTAACTATATTTTTACGTACCACATAAAAGATAGCTTCTTTTGATATAGTTTATATACCTAATAATTACCGGGATCTATTACTCTTTAAGATAGTTGTTTTACAATATATATAGGTATGCATGATAAAATTTATATCCTTTAGTAAAATAGCATATAATCATTTTGATAATAATGTATGATACTGTCGGATACACAAGGCACATTATAGTTTTTTCATCAAATTTGTCCCAAATTGATTCATAAATATATCGTGTAAAGGAAAAAATAACTCTCTTCATTCCTAAAAAGTTTTAATTTTTGGCCGATCATAATAAACAAAAAATAGTTCTCTTGTTTAATTGAATACCTACATAACACTATCTTTCGGCCAAGGAAATTCACGGACGTTCCTTAGACTGCATCGTTCCTTACAGTTTTTGTTCCATATTGATAAGAAATATGGTTATTACAAGAAAAAATCTAGCCTAGAAGTCAAAACTTTAATCGATAAAAGTGTGCTACTAATTTCCAAAAATTACATTATTTATTTTAGTATTGACTAATCTTTGGAGATAACGTAAACAAACTTTTTGATTAAAATATTCAAAAGAAAAATTTAAGAAGTAATTTAGTAAGAAAGAGTAGTGCTTATAACCCAAAAAAATGATCCGCTACCTTGAGTCCCTAACGTGCAATCTATTTAGCATTACACAAGCTTCTTTATATTGTATTTCTTGCTTTACAGAATTTAGTAAAGTATTTACTATTAACAAAAACATAAAATGATTATGCGCTCGATACCATCTTCGCATTGTTTGTTTAAAATACAGAATTTAATATATATCTGTGAAATAAACGACATTTTTTACTAAGACTTGAGCAATGCAGATCAGATTATTACCTAATGGCCCCAATGTAACTGGTCATTTTTTCAAGTTATAAACGATTTTGTAAAAATTAGCAGGCCGAAGTACGTGCTGTCCTGTAGCATAGCACAATTTTTTCTTACTCAATTGCTTTTCAAATTTTTAAATTTTAGTATTTTAATCTAAAATTTCATACACACGTTCTTAGAAGGACAACTATAAGGAAGTGCTAAAAAATTTTTGATTCTCCATAGTTTGTAGCACTTTAATCGGTTGAAGTTTAGATTTGCAGGTAGAAATTTATTTCGGAAAACCACATACCTCATCAATACATAACCAAAATCAAGAAAAACTAGACAGTCTAAAAAATGTCTGTGATCTTTTCGGGCTTGATTCACTGCATCGACATATAAGAATATAGTGCGCAACTAAGCCAGCAGGACATCAGAGGGTCCGAGAGAGAACGCACTGTCCGCCACCATACGTATATACACACAAGTCTATTGGTGACGTCTGTAAGGGGTGCAGGTCTGTTAGCGAAACAGCCAATTATAAGTGGTGGCACAGAATACGCTCTCTTACGCACCTTCTGATGCTGCTACTTGCAAGCCAGTACATCAGTCGCGCACTCTATTCTTCTATCTCTATGATTCACTGAGTATTATCTCAGAACTGGCAACAATAACTTAACATCATGATGGGAGCCCAAAAATTATGGGAATAGGTACGGCCCCTTAGAAGAGTTAATTTAATGCGACGTTTCAGTCATCTGTCAAAAAACGAAATTTTTTGAACCATAGAAGATGATATAATCGATTAAGATCATTACATAATTATCCATTAAATGATTTTTTTGGGGCTTTTAAGCACTATGAAGCAATCTTAATTATATAAGAAGCATCAAGTTCCGCCATGCATTTTATTTTTGTTTAACTCAATCAGCTTATACCATGAGTATTATAAAATTAAATTGGAGGGCTAGATGTTATACCTACCTTGGCTCGCCATGAATTTTAAATACTTTAACCTTAAATAAAGGTTGGAGGGATTATACTTTAATATCAGAGAATCAATATACCTCTAAAGATTTCAAACCGTTTCATCAGGCAAATTTTTGAGAACGCATTAATTGAAAATTCAATGTAACATATATGGTCAACCATTTTGACTTTGAACAGATATAATAAAATATCTCCTAAAACATACTTTAACGTTTGTTACAAAATTAGATACTGCCAGAAGAACTTCTGAGCTTTCCAATCATATCGAGAACATTGTAGTACACGAGGTATTATTATAAACAATAGCGTCTACGATATAACTATGCATGCTAGCACCGAGAATGTCTGCCACACGAGCGAACAGACGTTGAACATACAGGCGTAAAATTCAAATGAAGTAAAAGATATCGAATACACAATATGCAGAGCAATAATTTTTTTTTTCATTGTTTGTAACTATAATTATAATTGTATTACTTGTTTTATGATAAAAATGCATAAATTATACAAATTTTGTCTTCCTTTCTGGTATATTGAGATAGTAGATATATAATTAATTAGCAATAAAGACAAATAAGTCAGAGTCTATGTTCGATTAGACCTTAAAATATATTTAAAGAAATCAGAAGTAATAAACAATCCCTTTCAATATAGACTTAGACGAAATGACAGACACGGTGCAGGTTAGTTTGCCGCAAGTACGTAAACAGACTCAAGCATGATATGAGTGGTCTACTTGGATAGTTACGAGCCACGCTTTAAAATAAGACAGGTGGTGCAAAGGACCACCCTACGCCTTAGGTAATCTGTTGCACTTACGTAGCGTTACGAAGTTTTCCACCAGATGGCTCAGCATCAGAAAGGTGGCACACCTTCCTTAATTTTATACATCGAAGGACTTTGCCTGCATCTAGGCCCTTCCTAATTACCCCCTTCCCCCCCCCCCTCTCTCGCTGCCCCTCGTAAAACGAGCGTAATTCTTCCTTATTCTTCGCTAAATTTTTTATTCTGTCTACCTCCCTTGCCCTCCCTCGCCCTTCTTTGCCCCATCTCCTTTCAGCTGTGAGAAAATGTAAAATAGTAAAAACAAGAATTTTATATCATGTTCGTTTTGTATTTACGTTATATTAAATCAAGTTCTAAAATACTTACATTTTTTTGAGGTACTACTATAGCGCATTCGGTTTTTTGGGGATTTAAATTGTAGAACCCATCGTAACATTATTAGAATATCATAAAACATACGTAAAGTAATTCTAAAATTCGGCCTAAATTCAATAATTTAAAGTACTGTTTAATTAATTTAATTCCAATACGACTTTCTAATAATGTCGCTCTAATAACCACAGCAAGCTTTAAATTTGTAATTTTAAATTTAAATTGTAATTTTATATCTTTTCCATTTTAAATTTATTTTGTATTAAATAGAAATTTAAAAAATTTACATTTTGTAAAGTTAAATACGGTAAACATATTTAATTTACAAAACCAAATCTGTTAAACATATATGATTTATGAGCGTTAGACATATAAATCTACCAATATTATCCCGTTATTTGTGTAAGTCATTCCACATATCCCCCCCCCCCCCCTTACCGACCAAGGCGGCCCCAACATCCCCCCTCTAGCCAAGGAAAAATTATGTGTTTTCTCCGGTATTCGTACTTGAAATATTTTTCACCAAACCCCCCCACCGTTTTTCACCAAACCACCTTTTGCCCCCCCCCCCTCCCCCCAAAACTCACAACTGCCTCGTACACGATTTTGTTAGCCCTTCAACCGCAACCTATGGAAAATTTACTTGTTTTTCCGTAATTTTAACTCAAGAAAACTGGCTTAAAACACACTTCCCCTCTCCGCCAAAGGCCTCCACACATATCAAGGCACCCCAAAAGATGTTTCTGCGCCTCCATGGTTTATCATGCATCCCACGTACCCTAAAATCTATTTTACAACAACATTTAAACTGACTTTATTGCATAATACAAATCAATGTTTCCAAAAATTAGAGAATAAAGTATGAAATTAATGAAATATTGATTAATTTTTTAATCATAGTATACAATAAATTTGAAAATGTGATCAAAAATCATGAAATTGTATAATTTTAAAGAAGATATTTTTGATTTTGCTTCTTCTCTATGTATAAATAGACTCTATACTTAATATTAATTCTTTGTTTCAAACAAATTCAATTTCTCCTGTTATTTCTCCTGTTGTCATTTTTCCTGTTGTTTTAATTTTTTTATTTATCAGTAAGTAAAGAGTGCTCGGTGCTCCGATTTTTTTTTGTTAACATTATTTCAATGCTATGTATAATTTTAAACTAATGCATGGTATTGTATAACATGACATAAAAACGTGTGTTAAAAAAAACTTGACATGGTTAGAAACTAATAACGTGGAAGTCTCGCTATAGAAAGTCAGTAGTCTCAAATAGAGACACAGAACTGTTTACTCAATATATGTATAAATAAATACACAGTTTGATATCTCCGCTCAAACCGCTGCTGTAAGTAGCCCTATCGAACCACGAAGAGGCCAAACTCCCTCGATTCCAACTTTAAATAAACAAGAAGAATAATAAATTAACACATGAATTAAATAAAACATTCTTGTACGTACATTTATTACATCATAACTTTTTAATCAAGTGTAAAACAGCGCCTTTCAATGTATCATTCAAATGGTAAAATGGTAAAGAAATCAGTGATTCATTGAAGGCGAGGTCAAGACAACATATACAAAGTGTATTTTAATTTTTATTGAACATTTTTGGTCAGATTCGCTGACTGTGTGCCAGCTTCATCAAATTTTTTGAACTACATTCAAAGTTACAACTAAATGTTGCTTTTCGCGGGAGAATTCATGAAATAGAACAAAAAATTGACTGTCTTTGAAATTGTGCGAATTGCAGCAAGAGTAAAAAAAACCATCCCCGAGTGTGATTTGAATACACGACCTTCTGTACACCGAAGATGGTCTTATCAACTGAGTCATCGGAGGCGAGGAAGGGTCGGGGGGGGGGGGCTCCAGACACTACAGGTTCTAGTTGCAAGTTGAATAATTATTATATTTTTAAATAATGGTGTATGAGGTTGTGTGTTCAAATCCCACTCAAAGATAAATTTTTCCATTCTTGCTTCAATTCGCCAAATTTTAAAAACAGGCCTATTTTGGTTCTATTTCATAAAGTCTTCCGTAAAAGCAATATTAAGTTGTACGTTAGAATGTAGCTAAGAAAGCTTGATGAGGCTGGCTAATAGTCAGCGAATTTTTCAAAAAATATACAGAAAAAATTAAAATGTACTTTGTATACGTTTTCTCGACCATGCTTTCAGCGGATCACTGACTTCGTTACCATTTAAATCATAAATTGGATGGCACTGATATACACTTGATAATTAAGACGTGTCTTGGATTAGAGAGAGACCATGCGGAAGAAAAATTTCAAAATATAATAATCACTTAGCTGGCAAGAATGTGATTAATTACAGCCTATAGTGTCAAGAGCTTACGCCCCTCCCCTCCCCCCCGATTGCTTAGTTGGTAAGTCCATCTGTTCAGTGTACAGGGGTGCATGTGTTTAAATAACACTCGGGGATGATTTGTTTCATCCCTGCTTCGATTCGCACAATTTTAAAGACAGTGCATTTCTCGATCCATTTCATAAATTCTATCGCAAAAGGCAACATTCAGTTGTACGTTAGAATATAGTTTAAAAAGTGTGATATGTCTGGCAGGCAGTCAGCGAATCTTACAAAAAATATATAATAAATATTAAACTACACTTTGTGTACGTTTTTCCGACCTCACCCCCAAAGTATCACTGATTATTTTACGATTTGAATTATGACTGTTTACTCTAAGAATCCCTTTGTCTTTTGCCTTAACCTGCTTTGTCTAGGTATAATGAATCACTCATCCAAGTGTATGTAGAAAAAATCATATATTATTTCATAATACGATGAAACAAAATATACATTAATGTAGCAAAACGCGTCAACCGGGCCACCTAAATCGCAAAAATTTGGCGCGACGAAAATTTATTTTTGGCTCAAAATTTTTGTTAAAGCATAAGCTTTTTAAACTCAAGTGGCAGAAAGTATAGCTCTACTCAAAATTCTAAGAAATAAATGTCGTTTTCTATTTTGAATAAAATTGCCTTTCACGGAAACAAATTTATGAAATTTTTCAAATTCTTCTAGCCTGATACCATCGCATAATTTAGTCTCATACGGACTGAGATCACCCTCTTAAAAAGAATTATAGAATATATTGGTGCTTAAGGTCGTTAATTGCGATTCCAAGGTCAGGTGTCAAAAAATTTAAAAATAAAGGATCCAAGATGGCGGCCAAAAGATTAATAATCAACGGATCTTAATTTAAAAAATACTTACGTTTTCTGCTCAAAATTCAAAGAAAGAAATGTATTCTGCTATTTTTTTAAAGAAATTGCCGTTTATGAGAAAAAAATTAATGAATTTTCAAGATTCTTCTAGTTTGATACCATCGGATTTAAAAAGATATCGCCGTATTGAGAAAGTTTGTCGAACGCGGAGATACTCAAGATCTCTGAGTTTGGGGTGCAGATTCAAATAGTCAAAACGTACAAGTAAAAATAAAAAAACTGATAATTAATAGCTCAAAATTTTCTCAAACTATATCTAATAGATGCAATTTATTGATTCTAAAAGTCTTTTCTTTTTTACTATTGCAGTCTTAATTCATAACCTTTCATATTTTATAATAAAGTACACTCTAAACCAAAAGACTAAATTCTGGCGCTAGAAAGTATAAATCTAGCAATTTATACTTTTAAAAGACTAAATTGTAGGATTTATACTTTTGAA
>JAPYYV010008525.1:0-12560 GCA_030522625.1 Copidosoma aretas | reverse complement strand
GCCTTTTTCCCTCCGCGCACCAACAAATATATCCGCTCGGTTATTCCTTATACTCGAGGTGCATCCGCGTGCGAACGCCTCTCGGATGAACATTCCTCGGGTGTTTTCCACCACATAATAGTTTTCGGACGCATATTATAGTGGGAGAGCTCCTTTTTCTCCTCTTCTCGCCATCTTGATCTGACCCTCTCGGTGGATTAGACGCGACTAGACGGGCTATTTATATATATACAGGTACAGGATGAGTGTGCCGAATCGACCGAGGCTCTTTCCCTTTTTTTTTTTGTGAAACACACGGGTCGTCCCTCTGATGTGTATATAAAACCCATCGGGGATTGAGAACCGCGGGTATACACGAGAGGCTTCTTCTCTTCTCTCTCTCTGCCTTTGCTTCGTGTGTATGGGAACATAGTGCCGGAGGCGACTTTCCTTGGAGCCCTGAAACGATTTTGGCCTTGATCGTTCTTTTCTTTTTTCTTTTTTTTTTTTTTTTCGTTTTTTTTCACCACACTAGCGATCAAAAAAATTTCGATATCGTGGGAGAAAATTTTTTTTCCCTATCCTCCCCTTCGGGCCTTTAGCCGCGATTCTGCTGTTAACTAAAAAGTTAACTCTAAAAAGACACACTTGTCCAAATATTATACCTTTGTTTCTGTTTCAATGATATTTCTTTGTTTGAATTTTTGATTTGATTCTACGAATAAAGTCGTACAAAAGACCTCTTTGAGTTATAGAATATCTGGTACATTGCTCGTTTGCGCCATATTATATATTATACAGGGATCCAATTTTCATCAAATCCCGAAAGCTCGTCCGGCATTCCCGAGCTTTAATTACCCCTCAAAATCCCAGGTACAAAATTCTCCGCGGAATCGAGTGTCCCATTCAGCAGCAGCAAGTTTAGCGAGTAAGTTCAGCTGAAAGGAAACTCCGTCCCGAACAAGTTTCTTCCTCTCCGCATATTAGCAGTTCGGCGGTATATACGGCTAATTTGGCACAAAAGGCCATCTTTTGTGCCCTGCGCTGAATACTTACTTGCTCAACTCACAAATTGTACACGGGGATTTGTATAAAAAGCTCTTGGCGACTATTATAATAATTATGCATTGCATACTTCGTTTTCAAATTTGAAAAAAAAAAATCGTGCACTCTCTCGTATTCTGTAGTGTAAAGCGTGGGTTGTACGTCCAAAAAAAAAGAACAGAAAAAAAAAGTCAACCTAGCGCTAAAAAGAAGCAATTTGAATGCGAAGAAAAAAAGGGGCAAACGGGCACGAATTCCCCCCCCCCCAGCAGCACCACCACCACCACATAATTCCCCGATAGATCGTGCCTGGCAAGAAGAATAACACATTTTTCCCTCCGAACGTTGCATATTATATACAGCTCAGCACGGGCTTTCATTTTTCCCCTCGCCCCCTCTTTCCCGAATCTTTTGGGCCCCAAAGGAGGATGAGGCGCCCGCTCATTTCGTTGTCATTCCACGCGGTCGTCTGAACATGTATATAGTTTCTCATTCTCCTCTCTCTCTCTCTCTCTCTATCCTCCTTCGTGCGTTCCCGTCCCGCGTGTATATAATATACCTGCTCCTCCTCGAGCGGGGGTCGCCTCGTCTCCTGGCTGACGCTTTGTGGCGAAATTTTTGCATGCCGGCCGCGGAGAGGCCTGCCGCTGCCGCGAGGAGGAGGAGGCGAGGGAGAGGAGCGCCCCGGCGTGCATTTAAAACGCCGTCAAGGTTTCCACGGAAACGACGACGACGACGCTCCTGCCTCCGCATCTCCTCCTCCTCTCGTCCTCGCTTCTCTCCATGGAGGCATATATTATGTGCAAACCTACAAAACTAGTCGATCGAGAGAGCCCCGGGGCAAGCTGCTTTTTTTTTCACCCTCTGTATTTTTCCCTCTCGCGCATCGGCGCAGCTCCCACGCACTGCAAGCTTTTGTTCGCGCCTCGCCTTCTCTTTGTAACTGCTGATCCGTGTATGCAACGCGTAGCGTTTTCACGCGATTTTGGCGATTCAAGTAACAAGGAACGGGGAGAGGGTGTTCGGAATCGAAATATAACAACTGGTGCCCTTTAAATTTGCAAAAAAAGCGAGCGAAAGTCACACGCGTTGCCTAAGACGCTCGCTATGAGATCGACGGAAGCGCAGTAGCAGCAGCTTAGACTTAATGTAACGATGATGCGCAAAGTTTTTCCAAAGAAAATTGAAACGTCATGATACGTGCCAATATGCGTCACCCTTTTCGCACTTTCGTCGCGTAGTGAGTAAGGTATGACGCATCGGTTCAACCGTATAGCCTAGGCCATGCTTATGACCCAATGTATATGGAATCTGTTTATTATATTCAATCGTGTACACGCTCACTTTGACGTAACTTTATCACTATCGTTGACATCGGCGTCGTTGGACGAAATACACGTTTATGGTTTTGCCGCGGATTAAAAGTATATCGTCGATATAATTATTATGTTGCATGGAGACACCCCTATTTTAGACTCGCTTTTGGGAGGATGACGTTGGTGGTAGTGATGGTGCTACAAATGTATGGATAACTAATTTTATTCACCAGAGGGTAAAAAATTAGGTCACCGCTGAGTCAATGGAACTTTGCGAGGAACTTTGGATGCTGTCTACACGCAAACTTACCATCTTTGTTTCATCTTAAACTGTCACTTGTGACTTTATCTGTCGATTGCGCTGCACTGTTCCAAATTAATTATCGTTTATAGCTGAATAATCAGCGATCCAATTTTATTTAACATAGTTTGAACTTGGTTTAGTTATCTATTGTTTTTTTCGTTGAACATATTACACTCAGGATAGTAAAATCGATCAATAGAAGAACAAGAACACACCGCTTGGTTTGTATTCGATTAAAAAATTAATTTTAAAAAATGTTACATATGTGTGTGTGTGTGTGTGTGTGTGTGTGTGTGTGTGTGATGCGGCGCGGGAATTTTCGTACACGCAGTATTATATCATATCCGCGCGTGATGCACCGTAGAGCAAGTATTATGCGCACTGACCCCTGCTCATCCCTTTGTTCTTTTCTGCGGTTGACGGCCTGTATGCACGCTAAGCCCGTGAACAACATCATGTGTATCTGATGTTTTAAATATGAAAACGCAAACCCCATACCAAGGGTTATGACACGCTCACGACGTTCACGCTTTTTGTGCGCTTGCTATGTATATATGTTTGGATCATGTAAGGCACACTCGTGCTGTGCACGTTTCGAGCTCAGCATATAAATATTTGCGTCCTCCTCCCTCCGTCGCTCTTTTGTTTTATCTATATTCACATCGGTCGGGGTTATTCCTCGGGTTATTCTTTTTCTTTTTCAAATCAAAATTGCCTTCTGACGGTTGGAACGATAACGCAATTAATTTAAAGCATCCTGTCTCTCCCCTCCCCCCGCATTCGATTAGTACTGAAAAAGATGACCAGCCATCAACGCCTAAGTTAATTATTGCCTGCTGTTATATCTATCGTATTCTATATATATATACTTATCAAACCTGTCAATCGATCGCCGCGTTAATTACGAAATATATAATTAAGCTCGTTACGGACAGCAAGCAAAACATGGAATGAATTAGGCACGGAATCAACGCGAGTGCTATTGCATCCCGCTGACAGTCGCCTCTCCAGAGCAATATATTATTTATATACATGAGTCATTTCACGGAAACTGTAATATTTCATGATGCCTATGATTAAAAACAATGCATTTTGTTATTTCGAGCCAAAACTTTTATTAAACAGTGTAAACTAATTTTCTCCTTATAGTCCTTTTGAAATCAAGTCGAAAAAATATTTGCCGTTGACGTAAGATTGATGGAAAAAACAGGCTAAAATGTCATTACCGCAATGCGAAGCATTTAAAAATCTCATTTTTAGCTGCTTATACTGCATATATAATTAACTTTTTAACCTTTTCAAGATGTATTTTCCAATATTCTAAACCGTCGAGCACACTTCTTTCTGTAGTAGTTTAAAACAATGAAAAAATTTTTGAAAGTTTACCAGACGTTTCAATCGTGAAACCTAGTTTTGACACACTCTTGAATTGCGCGAGACAAATGATTCAGTAGGGCCAAGTGGTCCATTCTTTGACATTTGGATTTGTCCATTTTGTATAATAGAGCGAACAAAAATATCGACCAATTTTTTTCAACTAGAAATGTGAATGCGGCTAGTCGTATTGTCATATCGTGAATACAGAGAGTTATGCTGGCTAAAATAAGCGGTCGCAGTAATCTTTCGTAGAAAAATTCCTATTTGAGGCTTCAGAATTACTAATAAAGTACCATCACGGTAATAACAGACCTGTCATTGCCGTAATGCTTTTTTGAAGTTTATTAAAAAAATCCTATTTAAATTGACATGTGTTTTTCAACAATGACAATAGAGCCAGGCCCATAAGTTATACATACACATAATATATGTATACCTAATCGAATTACAGCTATTGTATGGTTCCCAATATGTACAGTGCACGTGTATAAGCTGTTCTACATTAAAAATTTACGACGGTCATAAAAACCATCGGATCCGCGTTTCGAACTGTTGTGCGATGCTCATATGTAAATACGACATGTGTGCCTCCCCCCGTAATCCCCGAAATGGGCTTGTACATGCCGATATCTGTACGTTTCTCACTTGTACCCTAACGATACCTACTGCGTGGGGCATTAGATTTACATTAGATTTAAAAATAGTGGAAAAAAGAGGAGGGGCGCGGTTAAATTTCGCACTCGCGATAATTGCGATTTACAAGGCCGGCCGATTCTCACGCGCTCGCTCGTGTGTGTACTTTCGATCGCTTTTTCGATTCCACGCAGTGGGGCAACAACTGCGGCCTCTACACAACAGTGCAGAAAGCCGCGATGCCACCGCTAAGCTTCGAAAGTCGAAGATACCGAGAGTTTAGATACATTATACTTGAAAAAAAAAAGAAGAAAAAAAAAAGTAAAAGAAGCACGCCGGGCTCGTCGCTCACCGCTCACCGTACTGTAAAAAACGAGACACGCGTATTCGTTTGTGTATGCGAGACAGATCTGCTCCTTGAGATCTTGCGCAATGCCCTCCTCTCTCTCTCTCTCTCTCTCGGCTCCTTACGCTACATTATAATAGCGTTCGCTTAATGCGCGATTCTCTACGGGACAGCAGTGTAACTCTTTGGCTCTTCTCTGGCTGCTGCTGCTCATTCTTCGGTATATAATACCTGCATGGCATTTAGGTTTATGTAGGTATGGCCGCGGTAGCAAAAAGACCATTATACGAATCCTCTCACGAATGCATGGTACATATATGTATATTGTCCTCTTTGCCGTTTTCTGTTGGTGGTTAGCGAATCAGCCGTATGTTTGCACTTTTACTGGACGCGAGCTCACTCGAGGAGTTGTGGATATATATTTTTAGCTCCTTCCGTCGTTTCGATTGGATTTCTGATTTTCTTTGTTATGGTGCGTTCAGTTTTTACTTATCTTTTTTCTTTTTTCGAGCTAACAAGACCATGTATTGTCTAAATAAAGTGATATAAGAAAAATTGTCTTTGAAAAAGTACGTACGAAAGGACGCTGCATTATTAGAACAAATACGATGGTAGAGAGTTGACTATATAGCTTTTTCGGGTTCACGAACATTGCGGTGGAGAAGACTTGGATTTCAATGTTATCTGGGTTACCGTACGCTCGAGTGCAGCTTGAATATTTGCTTCCAGTACACGAGGAACGACGACGAGGGGGACTCTGTTCACGATGTTTTCCGGGTGCCTAGGACTGCTGCGTAGGTAATATTTTCACAAACACAGAGCCCAAAAGAGAAAGAGAGAGATAACGAAAATAGTTTGGCCCCCGTCGTTATCTGCGATTTTTATCAAACCAGCGCGCGATAACGAAGCTATTTTACAGAATTCTCGGTGGCCTTGACGAGCGGCTTGTGGGGAAAACAGGGATTTGATTATTTTTACCGGTGCGAGAAGAATAATCACCCAGTTGATATTATTATACATTGTTTGTCCTTGAAGTACTGTCTATATGGTATCAAATTCAACTTCTGAACGCGGGATTTTTCAAATAACAAAGAGAAGAAAAAAGTATGGTAAAAAAATATTTTAAGATGAATAGAAGTACGTTAGGCGGAGCGAGAGAGAGAGAGAAAGAAATAGATACAGCACGTATACATCGTCGTTTCGAGGGAGAAAAAGAGGAAGTTCGCGCGCTGCGCACATGTTATTGTTTCGCGGCGATAAGATATAGAAGCAAATTTATCACCGCGTGTCCTTTGGTCTATGCTAATATACACTGTGTGCCTGTACCGCCTTTTTGAACTTTGAATCATTTCATGGCTTGCTGTACTGCTGCGCGCTCGCGTTTTAGTCATCACCATCGCTTATTCCAAGTAAGCGCAAGATTCATATTTTATGTTCGTTATCGAACGTCGTCAAACTAAAAGAAACTTACAATTACTTTCAATAACAAAACACGTCATGACTGACAGACGGACGCATTTTTTTTTTTCGATTCCGGTCGATTGGTATTTCTATTTTTATCCACATGTCTCTCTCACACCAGTGGATAATGAGCATAACGTATGAGTAAGTACTTAGCGATTCGAAAAAAAAAAGTCAACGCCCTCGCTCGCTCATCTCGAAAACCGTCCGCAAACAGAGGCGGTGGCTAAATTTATGCTAACACTCATACGAATTTCCTTGATTTTTCGCACAGGCATGTAACAACAACAACAACAACAACAATAACAATATCATCACTACAACGTGCTCGACAACGTGTTTGATTTGTCCGTTTATTTTGATTACTACGAGAACTATTTAACCACTGTTTTATTATTTTAACATGTCCTGTCTTATTTGTTAACTTGTCTTTTGGCCCCTGTATATACAGCTATTTTGTTGAGTAAATGTACTTATGTATCTGTAGAATGTGACGAAAAATATATTTTTTAAGGAAGAGCACACAGAGGTTTTAACGAGGGTTTTAATGCACCCAATAAGTAACTAACTAAGCAATACTTATATCAAAACATGCGTTGTTATTTGTGATATCCTGTTGAGAATTGATCATTGTATCATTATGCTTAATCTTTCAAGTGTAATTATTTGGTTAAATAACTCATTCATGCGCATATAACGCTAAACCTTATATTTACGATCAAGATTTCATATTCCATGCTGTTTTCGTAGGAATAAAAATTATACATCCATCTATATATTCATCTGCCCTGCGCAGAGAGCCAACGAAATACGACTCCGCATCGTCGTGTACCCGTTTTTGCTTTTTGCGCACAAGGAACAAAAACGCAGATGTACCCTACTATATACAATGCTATACGTACACCGTTTGCGCAAAGACGAACGTTCCATTCCCAAGTGCCGATCGAGCGTTGTTCCTATTATCAACACCAGCGGCCGTGCGTTATCTCTTTCTTTCAGTAAAGAGAGGGGATTCAGGCTCGAAAGCGAATTTTCCAGAAACCGCGCGCTCGGCGGCGACGACGACTCGCGACGTGAATCATCATCATAATATCCGCGAGTGATGCGTGCGTGTGTGTGTACGTTCTCGCGCGTCCTTCCTTTTTTCCATCATCGATCTCTTTGTGTTAACATCCCCCCCCCCCCAACAATAAATTCAGTTCTGTTTCCAATATCAAATTAAAAACCCCACCGCTCGTTCCAAACCAGTGCCAAATTCGCCCAGATATAACACAAGCCCGCTCATCGTACAACAAATCCTCGTCGTTCCCTTCGACCCCGCATTATAATGTCCTCCCATAAGTATTAGAAAGCGAAGCGGCCGTAGGTCTGCGGAACACTTACGGAGGGCAAATCTAAATGAGCGATCTCTCGTGGCCCATCACGCTCGGGTTTCCAGAAAAGCCGGGAAAAACGCTCCCTGCAAACTGCACGTGAGCTTTATTATTTATGTACGTGCCGCCGCTGCGTCTGGTCCTGGGTTGGAAGATAATGAGCTCTCCCGGATTATGTTACTTTCACCGCA
This sequence comes from Copidosoma aretas, assembly GCA_030522625.1. Lineage (NCBI taxonomy): Eukaryota > Metazoa > Arthropoda > Insecta > Hymenoptera > Encyrtidae > Copidosoma > Copidosoma aretas. Next base: position 4,536 of record JAPYYV010008525.1, on the reverse strand, counting down.
CGAGGGGGGGGGAAGAGACTGACGAGCAGCGGCTGAGAGGTACATTCCTGCATCTTTTTTTTTGTCCCCTCTATGCCGTACAGTTCACGAGGGCATGTGCATCCATGCTGATGCCGTGCAGTCCTTCTTCCGCGTTTGGGTATACAAGTACATATAATACTTTCACGTTCGCTTCGTGCATGCATGGGATGGAAGTCGAGATGGAAGTTTTGGGTCGGGATGTACGTGGCCATCAGGCTTTCGCGGCAGAGATCTCGGCTTTTGCGAACGTTTTCTCCGCGCGCTCGTGCCTCTGTATATCTCTCGGGTTTTGGAAAATCTCTCATTTTTTTCCAGCTTTGGGCTGATCTCAGTCGTGGTGAGAGCTCCTGTAGGAACATGTATGCGATTGAATATATTTGCATACAATACGTCTTGAATGAAGAAAAAAATGCTCACGTATGTACGCGTGCGTCTTATACAACATCAAATATTAACCGGGATCCGTGCCATCAGTATATTGTAGGAAGAAAAGTCAAATTGAGCAAACGATGAGCAAATAGCCTCGTGTATCAAAGTAAAGAAATTTAGTTTTTCGTTTGCAAGTGCCGCACAATAGCCGCGGAATCGACGACGACAACGACGTGCTTTGCCGATTGAAAGATAGCGGTGTGAAGAGGTGCTTTTCTCTCTCATCCTCAAGGATGAAAAATCGGCTCCTTTCCCCGCCATGGAATCTTCCTTGCGCCAGGACGCGACGATGTTTAATACTATACACGGTGGTTCTCAGGGGGCCCGTCGTCGAGGGCCTGTTTGTATACGGAGATAAATTTTGGATTGCAAGAGCTCGCATATTCATTGGATTCGTACGGTTCGATACGGTTCGATACGATAAGGCTCCGACAACCCAGTAATTGGAATCATACAGTTCGATGCAGTGCCGAGCATAACATTACTATAGATCGAATTTTCAACACTTTGACAGTATTATTGAAAATAATATTTTTACCACCAAAAATTACCTTGTATATGTATGAATATTAAAAATATTGAAAGAAAACACAGTACTTCAAAATTGAAATTTACTTCGTACACACAACATAACCTCTTAACTGACTGGACGCGATGCTCGAAGCTGTGTCTGGACGTTGGAAATTTGGCAATGTTGAACTTAATTTTGACGTTGAAATTTGCTTTCAGCATCCTGTCAAAATATATGTTGTATAACCTGTCGTCAAAGGCACTGTTATATTCATGTAATTATGTGTTTGAGTCAAAATGGCGTCTTGCCGTCTTTGCATCTATATCAACACTGACAGTCAAGCACAGAAAAGCTGCGCAAGTATTATCAAGTGTGTGACAGTCAGTGTACAGTTGGAGACTGAAGACGACAAGACGCCATTTTGACTCAAACGCAATAATATACAACAGTGCCTTTGACGACAGCTTATACAACCGAGTATACAACATAAATTTTGACGGGATGTTGAAAGCAAATTTCAACGTCAAGATGAAGTTCAACATTGCCAAATTTCTAACGTCCAGGTGCAGCTTCTAGCATAGCATCCATTCCAGTAAAGTTAAGAGGTTAGGTTTTTTGCGAGGTTTTTTGTTTAAAGGAAGTTTTAACTTTTCGACAATTAACGTTTGTCAAATGTGTTTTAACTTTTTTCTTTAAAAAAGAACACTTCTAGGCTTATGTAAGCTACAAGCTGCTCTCCGCATCTTATGAAAATGGACATACTTTAGGTCGCTTTAGGTTTATACGTGCGGTTTCCCTTCGCTCTTATCTGCCTCGAGATTGTCATGAGAGTCATACATATATAGCAAACGAGTATCAGTGGAAAAGATCTTTAAAACGCCACAAAATTCCATTAGTCAACTGCTGCTGCTGCTGCTGCTGCTGCTGCTGCTGCTGCTGCACCCGAACTCTCGAATTTAGCTCGTTACTCTTCGGGTGGAGGTGGGGAATTGATTTTACCGAGGATTTTACCGCCGATGGATAATAACGTAAGTTTCCAGAGATCTTGCTCTTTAATTTTTCCCCTAAATCATCTAGTTGCTTGAAACTTTGAGCATTCGACGGCCACTAGAGATAGAATGAGACAAAAGAGAGAGAAATTCAATATATTGGTTTTTCAAATTGACAATTAAATCAAAGTTTGGTAATAAAAAACTTGATTGATTGCCTCTCGATGAGCTTAATCTCATTTAGTAAGTACCTATACAGTTTTTCTTCAACATTTTCACGAACACTCTGCAGACACACCTCGCATCCACCACACAACAAACTGCAGCGATCGATCCATTTCCACCGAAGCTCCCGCGTAATTTACGCTCACTCTCAAAATAATCAACAAACCGCTGTGCTGCAAGTGCAACCGATCACTGCACCGCCTATATATCAAACGTACAATATATACTTATACTTTCTCATTGTACAGTTACGCGCATTGTGCGGCGGTGCTGCTGCTTATTATTGTTATTATTATTATCATCGCAGAGCTCTCGAGTATCAGGCGGGCGCTCGGGTTTCTCAGAAGCGCTTCTGCGGTGTTGTCGTTGCTATTTTCCGCGAAGTGCGTGCCCCTTTCTCTCTCTCTCTCTCTCTCTCTCTCTCTCTCTTTCTCTGTGTACGTGTGTGTATTATCAATTTTCTTCTTCGGTGCCCGCGAGTCGAGTGTCGTCGTCTATCGAGGAAAAATTAATATCGTCGCACTACAAGTACGAGATAAATATTTTGTTTTCTCAACAGTCAGCAGCAGTTGCTACCACGGAGCTAAAGAAATATAGAGTAGGTGTTAATCACGCTAGGCATCACGAATGCATCGCTGCTGCTGCTGCTGCTGCTTTGGTGACTGAATATACGTACATGCACAAACATTTCAACTTTCCCTTCCTTCGCTGTATTCTCGAACGTTTTTCTCTTCCCACTTTTATATAATACTCGTATCTCCCCCTCTTTACTCAGAGAAATACCATTCATCGCGTTCGTCGGCTGTGCTGCTGTCGATACCATAAATCTGTCCATATTTATCAATCTATCTCTAGCACTTATATAATACGTTCTAAAAACACAAGCCCCGAAAAAAAAATGAAACCGTTTGGTGGTCCACATCATTTACAGATACTATTGAGCTTATCTCTCATCCCATCCCGCTTTCTCCTCTGTATTATGTCCATATGTGCACAAAAGCATCATTCGTCACGGCCGTCAGCCACCTCTGGTCGACATATATACGTTGTAATTTCTCCGTTCACCACTCTCCCTTACAATATTCATGAATACCCACTCACTTTGGACCGTCTTTCGATGCTCAAATAATAATTGCCAAATAATACCCGTATATTAATAAATAAAGCAATCTTGTGCACAGAATCCCCTCTCGTCCACAACCACCGCCTTACTTTATTTTTTCCATGCACCCCCAAACATCCATCCATCCAGCGGAGCAAGCGAAACTCGCTTCCCCGTCGAAAACTTGGTCCCCTTGTTGTTCCCCCTCTGCGTAAGTATGAGTACGCGCTTCAACTATAATCAAACAACTCTCTCGCGCGCGCGCTCTTCAACAACGTGTTCCTTAGACTCGCGTCACGTATACACAACACTGTTGACTGCGGGAGTAAGGAACGAAGCCGTACAAAGGGTAGTCCTACTCCTCGTCCTTACCGCGCGAGAGCAAAGATTGCAGGGCGAGTACGCGATGCACACGTGAAATGTACCGCGCGCGTGGGGGAGAGGAAAGGAGTAGGGCGAGGCGGAAAAAGCTCCCGTGCAACATTGCGTATGATAACCCGGCGCGCGCGCATCGACGACTGCGGAGCTCCCCCTCGAGGCTCTCGTGTAACACGCGCCCACGCGCGCAATCCTCATTTTCAAGTACATAACGTCCCGGTGTATTGTTCGGGGGAGCGTTGCTGCGCGCAGGTTCTCCGTGAAACGCGCACGATGTAGGCGATCACGCGAAGGAGGTCCTGTATAGGCTCTTGGAGATGTTAGTTTTCCCGGCGGGCTAACTTTCCACATCAAGCGCTCTCGAAGTGGGTAGGGCAGGGGTATATAGTTCCCGAGGAGTCCCGCATCAGGGGAATTGTACTCGGTTGCAGGCGCATCGGGGGTGGTGTGCCGCAGAAGTTTAGCCGGTAAAACGGGATCCTAATTGGCGGAGCGGTTTGTAAATTTGTACTCTGGGACAGTCGCGCGCGCCAGGAACTTTCTTCGGTTCGAGATGATGCTTGAGTTTATAGTTGTACGTAGGTAAGATGATTTGCGTATTTTTCTCTGTTTTTTGCGAACGAAAAATTTACGGTCGACTGTGTACACCACACACATCGGGAGTAAGTGTATGCAGCCGGATGTTACTCTTGCGCAACACCGTCGCGGTATGAGGACGCGAAGCGCGCTAATTTTTCGACCGCGTAACCAGGGGAAGGGGGGGGGCAAATTAAAAACGAAAACCAAAAAAAAACACGAAACGAGAAATTCAAGGTTGCCGTTCGGCGGCAGCGACGGTGCACACATGATCCGTGGGTTTTCCGACGAGCACGAGGAAAAAA
>JAPYYV010008524.1:0-12561 GCA_030522625.1 Copidosoma aretas | reverse complement strand
AGATTCGCCCCGTGATGCGCCCAGTGGGGTCCCAACTAGGCAGCCTTGTGGGGACCTCATTAACTAAGGTGGCAAACCCAATAGATTTCTGATCGGGTGCTGGTATCCACTGTATATAGATATACAGCTATATGATAGCTCTGTGGGTAAGACGCTTGCCCACAGATTTAGATGGCCGAGGTTAGAATCCCACTTTATGTATGAGTGTTTCATTGATAATGAAAATTTTTTTTATTACTAAAAGATTTTTTCGGGGTGGGATTCGAGCCTCTTCAACAACCCTACCATTACTAGCACGCCGTTATATAAAAATACTGTAAAAAAACCGCTCACGAGTATAACTACCGTATGGCAGTTTACTCATATATAGTGTCAAGTGCCATGTCCGAGCCTTTGGGCGATGATAAATATAGAAAAAAAAAGTATATGGCTACACGAAAAAAAAAATTAGAAAAATAAGATCTAATACTTCGTTGAATTATAAGAGTATGTAACACCGACCTCTCTGAATACTAAATTTGAAGTATCATAACTCTAAGTTGGAAATATAAGAGCTCAAATATTTTCGAGCTGTATTGTTTCTAAGATCGTTATCTCACAGTTCAAAGTTCGAAACCAATTAATTCAATAAACATTAAGAAGAGACAGTTTAACTGCAGATGCATGATACCTCAATGTTGGAGATCTAAGACCTCTAATCTGGAGGTATAAAAGCTCAATGAATTTCGAGTTTATCGGCCTCTTTTTTTATTTATTTTTATTTTACCCAATATCAACGGATAAAAATACAACGCTACTGCATAATACAGTACTTAGTACTGTAAGTGATATTTTGTTAAGGTGAAAGTTAAATTTTCCTAGTTTGACTCTGCTCATGTACAAGTAGTTTGCTGTGCAGTACTACAAGTATAATAACAATGGTATCCTGCGCCAAAAAAGACATACCTTGACCTTTAATTGATTCTGATTTCACTACTTTTTAAGACGGCCAATTCATTTTCGGTAATCGAATTTACTCATACGTTAAAAAGAATTACGAACTAATCAGATACATAGAATTTTAGCACGCTAAACTAACCTAATTCTTTATTTTTGTTAGAATGTAATTTTTATAGGTTAGAATATACGGGTATAATTTGAAACAAGTAAAATAACGTGCGTTTTTGGTGCCGCTGTTGACGAGTCTGAGGAGAAGATAACATTCAGTACACCAATAACGGTCTACAGCACGCAGAGATAGTAGCTGTATGTTTGGGTATATGTGTGGGACAGAGAGAGAGAGGGAGGGAGAGAGAAATCAACGGATAGTGGATCGGTAACAAGTACTCATAAAGTTGGGACGCAAGACGAAGCAAAGTCAGAGAGATACCAGATCATGAAATAGAGAGAGAGAGAGAGAGAGAGAGAGAGAGAGAGAGAGAGAGAGAGAGAGTAGGAGAAATTGGATTGCACGCGACGACGTATCGCGAAAAAATCCGGTCGCCAAGAAATATGGTGCGTGTTGTCTTCTTTTGTGTATTTTTTTTGTGTTTGTCTTTTTGTGATTGTGTGTTTGTTTGTGTGTGATTATTGTTGGTTGTGTTTTGTGTTTTTGAGGAAAGAAAGTCACAAATAGAGAGCGGAAAATAGGAATGAGTGACTGAGTTTTTTCTTCGAGAGAATGATAGGTATTGATACAGCTGCTTGGTAGACCGCACGCCTACAGCCGAAGTATTTATTCCAGTTACAGACGAATGCTTTCACCAAAGCCCTCCAACATTGTCAAACATTGCCGAAAATCACTGATTGTAGCCGAAGCCAGTCCTTTACAGCCTCTCGTGATTTCCTGTTTTGCCCGCACGTCTTATTTGGCAAAAAGACAGAGGCACAAGAATAAAACGTAACCTTTACTAATACGACTGATTAAGCAGATGATAGGAGATCCGTACGCTCGAGCTTAATACGAAATAAGAATAAAATATAACTTCAACACCTACAACCAAATAACCAGATAGACCCACTCACTGAAAGAGTATATTAGTAAATCATTTATGTACTAATTAAGGGTGTAAGCAGAAAAGTATATTGGGTTTTGGAATAACGTACATGAGGTGATAACAATCTTCTACAGGAATCTGCTAGAGCAACCAATTCATACGCATGATGCAAAAAAAAACCATGTGTGTGCAGACCATTAGTGCACTGTAGTCTAGCAAACTTTATCTTAGCAGTAGTAGGCTGAGATATCCCAATCTAGTACCGAGTTTTTTTCATACTAAATATGATTAGCAGTATATTTCCGTGTATTATACTGACTACAGAGATGTATTATACTTTCGATCATGATGTAAAAAGACAAGGTTTTCTGGATAACACATGCTTTTCACAACGATGTTATGCAAGTCTGTTTATATTAATATAAATGTACATGTTTCCAACTGGAGTACGACCTTAACATGGTTGGATACATGTATGTGTTTCTGATTGGAGTCCACCCTTAACATGGTTGGAATATAGTACATTTCCTACCTAGGGCAGAAAATACGACTACCCCAGTAACTTTTGTCACTTAGAGAATACAAAAAACCTATATGGTAATTGACAACTCTATCATGTGTTAAATGTAAAATAAAGAGAACAGCAGAGAGAAAAAGATAGACCCAAAAGAAAAAGATATAGGTAAGTGTAAAATTTTTTAAGTTATAGACTATAGGATCTGCAATGAGAGAAAAAATATATATAGCACACATTATTATGTAAAGAGGCAAAAAAACAGCAAATAAAATAACAATATCAGTCAGCAATATAGGCTTAAAAGATAATGAAGAGATATGCAGGAGGAAGATGATTTTTGTGAAAACGTAATATATTTTTGTAGGTAAATAGGGCACAACAGTAAAGATTAAAAGTTCAGAAATATGTTATGCAGTCTGAATCATAATATTATGTGAATGTAAAAAGAAATTATAAAACGTTGTTTTATATTTAAACAATTACATGAGATACTTAATTAAAAATATTATTCGTACCAATATACGAGGTTAAGAATTTTTAATAGTTATGGAACAAACAAAGAAAATGTAAAAGTATGTACAAATCTGTGTATGAGATAAAAAAATATTAAAATAAACAATTCATTGATACAAATATTAGGAAAATATTTTAAAATGATACCTTATTATAAATTTGTAACCCTAATTGATTCCAAAATGACCAAAAATAACAAACAAAGACTTATAACTATTTTTGTAATAATAATGATTGCGTAAATATTGTATAGATATACATATAAATCAATATTAACCTAAATACTACTTAGAGTAACCATCAGGATTAATCATTAACAATTATTTAATAAATCAGTAAACTTATTTCATATATTGACTATATCTGTTCGAATTTTTAGCGAATTTTTATGAGATCGCTTTGGTTATCTATGTTCGTACGCATTAATGTGTATAAAAAAAAAAAAAATTCATTTGTTATACAGACATGAGAATAAAATTATTGAAATATGGAGATTGGCGGCAGAGCACGCCGCGCCGTAGGCGAAGCCTTACTAGTATATATATGTATACTAGTGAGGCTTTGCCACCTGCACGCTCCGCGTGACGACCCCTATATTTTAATATATTTTTTTTTTGTATTAATAATAAATACGAGAAATAGTTTTTTAATACACATATAAGTACAAACATTGATTACCAAAGCGATTTTATAAAAATTCGATTAAAAATTGAACAAATGTAGTCTATATGTGAAATAATTTAACTGATTTAGCAAATAATTATTACTAATTAGACAGTGATAATGACTGTAATTAGTATTTACAGTTATTATTCATACACATGTATACAAATATAATATTTATGTAATCATTCATATTACTGTATCAATTAAGAGCTTTTCTTAGGTTAATTTTGAACGTTTCAAAATCAATTACTAATATAAGTTTATAATAAGATATCATTTAAAAATTCTTCCTAAAATTTGTAAATGTGAATTTTTTATCAAACTTTTTTCTGATTTCTCATATAGATTTTGACATACCTATTTGATTTATCTTTCCTGTTATAAGTCCTCTTAACATTCATATAATAGTTTAATTGATAACCTATAAAGTATAACTAAGCTTTGATTCATTCTTTTTTTTCCTTTGATTCGTCTTCTATCACATATTATTTATCCATCGAAATGTGTCGATCTCTTAAAACTGTTTTTACATTCAACATATTTAAATCATTTTTCTTTGCTATGTTCTTTTTCGCGTCTCTCTAAAATTTTTTGTTTTGTAAAAACAATTCCACATGGTTAACAAAAATAATCTAATTTTGTATTTTTTAGTTCGTGTATTTTCAATTGTTTAGATGAATATCCTGATTGCTGAAATATATACGTTGAGTTGATATTTACAAAGAATTTGATAATTGGAATTTTACTTTAATTCTATGTTCAAAATCTCCGAAATGTTACTAAAGAAAATTAGGACAGCTCAAAAAACGTTCTCATATTGCTGGTTGAGTCGAAATTGTACATATTGTACCACATTATATAGACAGTATGAGGTTCCATTCAAGACAGCCATTTTAAGAACTAATAGCAGTACTGTCATATTTTTTGCTATAACAAATCAATTGTTAAGTGTGGATCATTCAATATTCAAGTTTTCAATGTTAATAAGTAGTCTTAGATATTGGTAATTAGATGATATCCATATACTAGCACACCTTGTTTTATACATAATCATATATGAGTCATGACAATATGTATAGAAAGTTGATCAGAAGAACATGAGTTACTATGTTCTTAGTCGTACGAAGTTCTTTGTTATAATGGGTAATCAGACACAGCACATGTGGCTGCTAATCGGTCGATGATCAGTTTGTTTTAAAATAATCTGGTTATCTAAGATAGTAATATTTACTGAAAGAATAACAATTATGCGTAATATAAGAAATGGACAGAGTACACTATAAGAAGCGTATGCGCGGAAAGAAACAGTTGTGTAAAAAGGGTTTGTTTGAATTTTATATTAAAAAGATATAAATCAGGATAAAAAGTCGTAAAATAGCTGCAAAAATAATTTCTTAAAAGAAAACATAATACATTAAAACTTAACTCATTAAGAGTTTTTGTTTTTATCACAGCATAAGCGCTTATAGTTCAGTTATAAGTCATCAATAAATAAAGGTATTTACTTTAAGTAAAGAGACCCAAAATGGCTTCTGATGCATTTCATTCATAATGTTTATACTAGGATTTAAATGATAATCAAATAACCTTCGTTTTTAAACAAATACCCATCATGCTGTTTAAATTTTTTAAATATTCTTTAGTTATTAACAAAAAAATGGTTGTCCTTATACTACAACCATTTTGAAAAATAAGATTTATCTGAAGTTAATCTGTTTGTATCTTTGATACATTCTTTTATACATTAAAATTACATTAACTATAAGCATTTAAAAAATTGGAAAAGTATACGTGTAAAAAAAAATAAGTGACTTTAATATAACAAATCTTAATTCTGTAATAAATTTTTTTAATTTTATTTACAAATTTTTGCAATACATCAGGTAGAAATTTTTTTTAATCAGAACAAAATATTGTAATTTAATCAGTCAAAATGTTTTAAACAGTAGCAAGTCTCTTTAGCTGGAAAAAAATTATAAAATCACCAGAAACTATAAAAGCTTTTTAAATAGAATATTAGCAAATGTATAAACTGTGTAAACAGTGCGCAAAAGATGTAATGAGATGAATGCATTCAATCGACGGAATTATTGTACTAATATAAGTATAAAGATATTCTTATATAATTGTTATATAGAGGTGATTTAATTTAACTAAAAGTCTGTTTGTTTTCAGTATTTTTGTTGTACATTTAATAGTTTTTCTATGAGTATATAAAGTGAACGGTAAAATTAAAAGTTTACTTGAAAAAATATTTTTAATATAGCTTAAAAAAAAAAATTAAAATATTTATAAATAAAAATACATTGAGTTATAGTTCAATTATAATTTTTTATATTAAAGACTAAAGCAATCATGAGCTTCTCTAGAAAATGAAAAGAAGATTGATGATAATGAGAATAAATTGTATATAGTCATATCATTATTATTCACACGACTAAATTTATCAATATAAATTGTTAGGAAATTGGCAAGCAGAGAATGCAGGGGGGCTAATATACGTATATGGAATAAGTATCACAAAAAAATTGGATAGGTTAACTAATGTAATTCCACAGGTAGCAAAGCAACTAAAAATAATATCATCCATAAAGGTAAATAATTTCAAATTGATCAACAGAATTCCACAATAATTGAACAGAAAATAAAGATCATGCATAAAATCAAAGAATACTAGAAATATCAAAGAGAGAGTACAAATAGAATTGAATGACTATCGTCAAATGCATAAATGGAATAATAAGAATAACGAAAATTGAGCAAGCCTAAAAAAAAGCAAAGTAGCAGAAAGCAAAACTTAATAGAGTTTTAGAACGCTATTAGAAAATTGAGACAGAATAAAAAGATGTATGGTAATAAGGGAAGAGGCATGAGAGAATAATTGTTAAAATTTGTCTAGAGACTATAATTATACATGTTGAACGGTAGAAGAGTAAAGAAGCATTAGAATCAACAGTAAAATTGAAAAGATTTTACAAGGATGTACCATCATTCAATAAAAGAATGTCTTTCCAAAAAAAATAAAAAAAACAGAAAAGGCACATAAAGAGACATAATGATGGAAAATGGACTCAAGAATCTGCAAACAATATGGATGATTGAATTAAAAAACATTCTTTTAAGCTTATAGACAAACACACATACTATCGATGCGTGGGAAGTAGCATGAATCTATTAAATTCACATGGCAGAGAAGGAGTAAAAGGACGTTAAATCCACGGATGATTGGCTTTTAGACATGTATGCATTTAGGATACTAGCAAATATAATTGTTAATAGTGATAAAATAGGTACAGGAGTGTAATAATAATAAATAAGAGTCAGGCTGGCATCCGAGCAAAATAAAGAACATAGTGCCATATTAGTGTACTAAATAGTTGAATGGACAAGAGAATACAGATAGGGCGCAATAAATTACATGCCGTGTTTGTAGACTTTAAATTAAATTTTGATAACAATATTAGAGAAATGTTTCGAGTCAAATTATATACGAGAGGGATAGGTATAAAGATGAGAAAAATGTTGGAAAGAATCTTAAAATGTACAAAAAATAGGTGATTCCGGACAGGTGCTAGCAATATTATTTAAAATAATAAGAGAGGTTAGGCAAAGAGACATATGTAGCCCGGTACTCTTAAGTTGATTTATATAGAATGCTGATAATAAGTCAATGTAAAATAATGCAGGAAGTGTAACGGTTCGCCAACAAAAAATTTACTGTCTTGAATTATCTGATGACAATGCTTTAGGCGCAGAGCATTTTAAAGACACAAAACATATGCAGAAAGACTTACATTAATATAGTACAAAAAAAATAATGGATGTAAAGACAAAAAAAATAAAATCTTAATTTTTAGGAATAAATAAGGATAGAAACAGAACTGTTTAGATTTAAATTGGAGGCGTTGAAAGTTTTAAACAAGGACATGGTGCCGAGCAGTGTGGTTCTTATCAAAGAATTTTCGTGATACATAGAAAAAACGACAGGTCAGGGGCAATAGGAAGTCAAAGCAGTTTTAGGCTTAAGCAAAAGAGATAGAGTAAAATGTTCAAATCAAATTTTTTTTTATGGATAAAAAGTACATCAGACAGTACAGAAAATTAATATGGTCATCCGTAAAATGTAATAAAAAAAAAAAAAGAGAGAGATACAACAAGCGAAAAGAGAAACAAGCAAGTAATTTAAAAGTTTATCCGCGATAAACTGTAGGCTTTCCATGGCTGTGTTCCGCATACGTTTTAAGGTGCGTACCAGTAAGCGCAGTGAGACCACAGTCATGCGCAGAAGTCGACCTAATTAAAATCGGTTACTGCACATGACTGTGGTCAATGAAACAAGAAAAAAAGCACATATTACTAGAGAAAGCGAAAAAAAACCAGAAAATAAAATTACACTAATATTAGTTAAAGAGATAGGATTGAAAGATTATAGAGAGATATGCAGAAGAAAGATGATTTATATAAATGTATAAGATATTTATGTAGGTAAATTGGGCAACACAGATTGAATATTGTAAGTTGAACGATATGTTATGCATTATAAATTATATTATTATGGCAATATAAAAGGAAATTCTAACATGTCGTAGTATATAATTTATTACGTAATATACCTTATTAAAAATATAATTACTCCCAATTCAAGGGGATATAAATTTTTTATCATTTTAAAACGAGAAAAGAAGAAGTAGTAGTATATACAAATCTGTATAGTAAATAAAAAAATAATTAAATAAAAATAGTAATTTACACATATTACGTAAGAATTTTACGGTAAGATCTTATTACGAAATTATCTCCAAAATTGATTCTTAAATGTTCAAGAATAACCAAAAAAAGGCTTATGACTGTTAGTGTAAATAAAGTGGTTACGTCAATATTATATGCATATACATATGTATTAGTATTAACCTTATATACCAATTGGACTCATTATAAGTATTTAATTAGTAACAATTATTTAATAAACCAGTAAACTTATTTCATATATTCACTATATTTGATCACATTCTAAGCAAATTTTTATGAGATCGCATTGTTTATTTATGTTTGTATGCATGTCTCTGTATTCAAACTAATTTATTTTATTTATTATTCAGACGTAAGAATAAAAATATTGAAATATAGGGGTGTTTGCGCGCAGTGCGCAAGGAGGCAGAGCCTGCCTAGTACATATATTTATTTATGTAAACTAGGGGGGTTCGCGCCCCTGCACGCCTTGCACTCCACCCCTCTTTTTTTTATTCATATGTTTAAGTTGCTGATACAGGAATTTACTCTTCTTACATATGTGTGTTCACACGTAGATAACCAAAATAGACACATAAAAATTCGCTTAAAAACCGAACTAATACAGTAAATGCAGGAAATTGTTTCACATATATAGCACATGATTTTCACCAATTTAATGCGAAGAACGACTGTAATGGGTATTTAAAATAATATCGATACACATGTATATGTACATAGAATCTGTAGAATAATTATCATTTACGCAATCAAGCGCCTTCTTTCCGGTCATTTCAGAAATATTTAACCTTAATTTTAAATATGACTTGATAAGTCGATTCTTATGTGAAATTCTTACTCAATATTAGCAAAGAAAGAATATTTCTTTATTTATTTCGTTTACAACTTTTTACATCCTATTACATTCCTATTTTCTGTGTCATAACTACACAAAATTTTTTTTTTTTAAATGATATTTATAGTATGTACAACAGTGTCCAAGACACAATTAACACAACAGAGTTAAACGTCAATCACCTTTATATATATTTACATAGGAACATGTGAGAACAACTTTTCATTGACTTGATATTTGAATTCAAATGGCACAACATATCATTCTAGGTTTAAGCTTTATTCTGCAGTCCCTAATTTACCTATATATTTTATTAGCTTTATATATTTTTATACCAGGTGTTCCAAAAATGTTTTAGGAAAACTGTACTACGAGATTAAGCTTGTCAAGATGAACAAAAAAGCTTTTCACCAAATTTAGTTCCGATGCATAGTTTCTGAGATATTGACTACTAAAAATCTGTATAGTAACTGTTAAAAAATACTTGAAAAACTTTTGTAGCCTGTAATGTGATGCATAAATTCCTTGATTTTTAATTGTCAATATCTCTAAAATCACGCATAGGATTGACATTTGGTAAAAAGCTTTTTTGTGTGTCTTGACAAGCTCAATCTCGTATTATTGTTTGTCCTGTTAAATTTTCGGAACACACTGTACATAATCTACCTATTTTCTTGCACTATGATTATAGCTTTCTTCTGCATATCGGTACATTATGTCTCAGTTCTGTATTTCTTGCATATCTAATTTTCCCTTTTTTCTTTTCTTTCTATTTGTGTACAAATAATTTTCTTTTTGTTATTGCAGAGCTGACATTTTATCGCTGAAAACTTTTTTTTTTCATCTTTCATACAGTCTTATATCTCAGACTACACTATTTCTCTTTAAAATCTCCTGCTTGGTTTTCCTTTTTCCGATATTTATCTCTCTCTGGTTTGTCTTTTATTCCTTTACAATAAGTGTCTATTACCATCCAGTTTTCTTCTATCTTCTGACTAATTAAAGTCTTTCTACCCCTTGTTATATTTTTTTTATTTTTGTAAGCTTATTTTTCTCGGTTGACATTTTTATATTGTCTATCATTTCCCCATCCCAAAAATTTTCATATCATACTTTAACTACCTTGCCACAGTTTGTAAAATTGTTACAGATAATGTTTATCAATTTTTCCATCATACGTCTAGCTACCGGCTCCTGTCAATTTTTAAACTGCGCAAAAAGTAATTATCTGACATATATCTTATATCTACCTTTGCAAAACCCTTGTTTCTTGTATTGACATATATATTCTGGGGTGCTTGCTTTAAAACCCAACATTATTTTTGTAAATTGGCATCTATTTTTTTTAGTTTCTTTTTTTTTCTATCATCCACTTTTCGCACCGTATAGGCAGCCTTACTTTATCATCGGAACCATTAGAAACAATCTTCGATTCACACTGTTCACTTTCTCTTTCTTTCTTAAGCCTTAAACTGCGATAACAACCCTTTGCATTCTACCAGTTGTTTTTTTTCCGTGTCACGAGAAGAAATTTTTGGTTAAGAATCACACTTTTAGATCATAATACTTGCTTGAAACTTAAAATACTTTCCCTTAATGTTTAAACAGATATGTTCCTATCTCTTCTTCATTCCTTAAAATTAAGGGTTTTTTATCATTATATCAGCATATTTTGTGTACGATATTTGTGTAAGTCTTACAGCATCTGCTTTGTGCGTTCAGAATGCTCTGCGCGTGATACAATGTCATAAAAAATTCAAACCATTGCATTTTTTCGCTAACTGTAACATCTACTGCATTATTCCGAATTCACTTAAAGTCTATATCATCTTTATTATCTGATTTTTTGTGCATTTATAGATTAATTTCATCATTTTTAAAATTCTTTACCTAGCACTATTCTGTCTTATTTCATCCAGAAAATTTCTCAGTTGATTGTATCAAATGCGGTTTTCACTTCTACAAAGACAGCATATAATTTATTGCCTCCGTGCTTTAGTTTATTTTCAATAAAACTCTTTAGCACAAAAATATTGTCCCTCTTTCTTCTTTTTCCTCTAAATGCAGCTATTCTTTTATTCTTTTGGCAATTATAATTGCTAATATGTTGTATCCTTTATTTGATAACGCAACTCCTGTGCAGCTTAAACATCCTCTTACTCCTCCCTGCCTGATGATTCGAATGAATTCTTGCTATTTTTCACCCTTTAATGATTTGTGTTTCTGTCAATAACACAACATAGATAATTGTAAATTCAATCATTTAAATCAACGGAAGATTTTTGAAATATTTTCTCGCGATCCCTTTGTCTTCTGCGGGTTTTCTTTTTTTTCTCTCTCTCTTAATGACTTTCTAAAATTCAATGATCGATGTACCCTTGTCAAAATCCTCTTCGACTTTGCTATTGATGTGTATTTTTTTTTTTTTTTTTTCCTTTAACAGGCCTCATTGTTATCTCCTAACACATTAGTACAATTATTCTCTTGTGCCACTTTATTTCTTCACATTCATTTTTTATCGGTTCACATTTCCAATCACTCCGAAAACTTATTTATATTTTTGCTTTCCGTCACTTTACGTATTTTTTCATCCATGTTTCTACTTCTTTATCTCCAAAAATATCTTTAAACTTTTTTTTTCAGCCTTTAACTCAACTTTTGTACACCTTTTTTTTTCATTTTTTGACCAGTCTTTGAGTTTACCTGCAATCTTCCTTATTTGCTCAATTATTCTAAAATCCTGTTTATCGATTTTTTAATTTTTTCATCTTTTTATTCTATCGTTTTTAGTTCCTCTGATACCCGTGTTATTGCATTCATTAACCTGTATTATTTATCTGTGACATTTATCTGACCTCAGTTCATTATTTAATCTAAATAATTCACATCTATGTCTTTCAAGAAGAAAAATAAACGAAGCACCACCAAGAACTTTATCCTTACAATTGACGTGATATAAAATTGATAAAATAATTTATGGTCATATTATATAGTATCAACATTCTCAAATAAATACAACTATTTATTATTTGTATAAGTCAAGTTAATCTAATTGCTGCCTGGGCGGTGTGAAAAAATAGATATAGAATCGGATAATATACAATGGATTCGAAATTCTTTTACAAACATTTTTTAAGTTGCTTTACTATTATTAATACATGTTGATGTATTGAGAAGTATTATGTATGAATTTTTCAAATACAAGTAGTAAAAAAAGCATATGTGTATTACAAGTATATGTATTATTTTACCACGAAAAAAATTTAATAATTTAGAAATCAAATGATATAGTTTTTTTTAATAAT
>JAPYYV010008523.1:52-17755 GCA_030522625.1 Copidosoma aretas | reverse complement strand
CTGCATTACCATAAGTGGATCGCCGCGCTCAATAAACTACGGTCACATGAGTTCGTGAGTCGTGAATCTCTCGTTTTCTACTACATCGAATGTTGTATTCTTATAATTAGAGGTAAGTTATATTAAAATTATGTTTTTCAAAGAAGTTGCAAGTTGCAGTAATGCAATTGCTAATTATTAATTAGTTTACTGTATTCAATAAGACAATTAAGCTATATTATTTTCAATCCATCAAAACCGCCAACGTTAAAAGTTTATTTGTTACAAAGATATGTTTAAACCAAGTTTGAGAAAAAAAGCTTTTATTTTATTATTTTATTACACTCCGATCAAAATCTTTAAACAATATACCACCATTTAGCATACTTTTCATGGTTGTTATTTTTTCAAAAAAATGAACAAATTGATTAAATTGGTACTTTTAGATTACAATATAATTATGGACATATCAGTCGTAAACTTAACATTTCTTAGTTTTACGTGAAAACAGCGTTGTGAAAAGATTCACTGAAGACAATATAGCACTGAAGTATTGCTGCAGTATTGCTTTAGTATCCCGAAGTATGTGATCAATAACTGTAATGTTCATGCTCCATCATGGTACTTTGATATTTGAGCATCGAATTGAGTTTTAAGTGAAGTCCGGGGAATTGAGAAGGAATAATAATAATATTATACAATATTACGTGGCACAATAATAAATAATTTATTATTGTAATGTGTTGAAAATTTTTATTTATATTAAAAAGTTTGTATTGGAAACAAAATCAAATCCCATTATTTGCGAAGTTATTTATTGATAAGCGCTCTACAATCCTTCATATATTACATAAAACGATCAGCATTCACGTATTCTTCGTGATGACTTTTAATTACTTGTAATCTTTGTTTTAGCGCACAGATATAACAATGTAAATTGAAAAAATATATAAGAATTAATTAAAACCAGTATTATACTATCAACAGTATCAACAAATGATGGTAAGTAAACTTATACGTGCTCTTCGCATTAAACAATAATCAATATTATGTTTTCAAATATTTAACAGTGCGATATACGTAATAATGATGCCAGGAAATTTAAACATTAAACAAATCGATACTCATACAACTATCGGATTCTACCTTCACCATATTTATTTTTATAATAGTGGCCTTTAAGGAATTTTTCTATCATAGACTCACTTGGCTGAAATAAACCCACGCCAAAAGACTTGATATGCTCCTTTGCACTTAAAACTGCATCTACGGTTTCAATGCGTAGTGAATTTTTGTTTTTGGTCTTATAATTATTGAATGCACTGAATTCACGTTCTGTGTCTACGTTCGCGTGCGGCACAGATAGCACAACCAATGCAAAGGAAGAGATCGTTTCAAACATAAATGTACTATCATTTACACACAGGCTTCTTACGTACCACCAAAATTCGTCAATCTTCATTTCATACACTTTTAAACTAATATCAATGGCTAGGTCTGGGAGTAAATCCCATTCTGATAGAAGTTCACGCAAGGTTTCTTCATCGATTAATTCAGGAAAAAAATTTATTAAACGATCGAAAGCATCATCATGTTCCATACGGTATTGACGTGACAGAGCATTGTTAATAGACAAACAATCTACAGCATTGTACAAATCGTTATGAAAATTCCCGATACGATTTTTCATTTCCATAGCCATTGATAACACAAATTTCATTGATCTAACGCAAAACTCACCCATATTACCAGAATTTTCGATTATCTCGTGCCTTACGCCATCGCCCATCTGAAAATCTACGAACGGTAAGTACATATTGCGATCAAATAAATTTATTTCGTCTGCCGGAGTGTCCTTAATGTATTTTCTATCGATGACTGCAGAAACTATATCCTTATATGATTTCACGATTGCATTATTAGCTTCATGTATCACTACATCACTCCTCTGGAAAAACAGATTTAACGCATTCAAATGGCTCAATATGTGTTTCAACATATAGAAGTACGCTATCATATCTGGTTTCTCCATAGCTATCAAGATTTTCTTTGCCAAGTCGTCGCCTTCAGAAGCCAGTTGCTTTGAAAATTGGTACAGAGCTGGCCACTGCTCGATTTCACGATCAATGCACTGTTCCAAAGACAACCACCGTGTCTTAACATAACGTAAAATCTTATGCTTCTTAAGGTTCAAGAGTATTTGCATATTTTCAAAATTTTGAGCTCGGTTAGCGGAATTTACCATGGTATAAAAGTTTTTTACTAAATTGAGGACATCATCCGGCAGCTCTTCCAGTGCGTTCTTAAAACATAGATCCGTTATATGTGCCGGACATTTTACGGTTTTTACACCAGGTATTAGTTCCTCTAACCGAGCTTTAACGCCATTTATTCGCCCCATCATCGTGCTGCAGCCGTCAGCTGAAAATGCAACGATATTTGTCAATGGGACCTTAAAATCAAAAAAGGATTTTTCAATACATTTAACTATACGAGCCGCGTCTGCTTTTGCCACTGTACCAGGTATGAAAATTGGAAACAGATCCCAAAAGACCGATTTAATTTTGCGAGTCATCGGATCCGCGTACCGGACTACGATTGCCAAACACTTTTTTTTGCTATAGTCAGTGCTTTCGTCTATGCTAATGCAAAAAAGGATGTCTCTCAACACTCTAGCAAGATCTTCCTTTGCTTCTTCTCCAATAACATTGACAATCATGTCACGCGCCTTCGTCCGACACATAGAAACTTCCGACAAAATACCAGTTTTGTCAATATTTTGAATGCCTTTCAAAACTTTTGGAGCAGCATTAAAGGAAATACTATTTTCGGCAACTACTGCTGCGTATTTCAATGCGGCAATTGCTCGTTCTTTACGCGAATATTTGGGAATCATGAAATCTTCTTCTGTAAATACTGGCTTTCTTCCTAACTTTTTTTCTAATTTCTTTAGGTGTCGAGTCGATAAAGCGTGCTTCTTAATATTATAGGTCTTGCTTGCAAGGCTCTTTTTGCATAACTTGCAATTCATCTTTTTTTGGAGGACTGGGTGAAATTCGAGCCAACCTTGATATGCCGGAATATCGAGCCATTCTTTTCGACGTAATCTCTCCTTTGGTGTCTTGCACTTCTTACCATCGACGCCATCGCGGATTTCTTCGATCTATATGAATAACACATTATTCGAATCAAACGTTGGTCGATCATTACTCCTGACCATTACATATATAATACTGCTGTACTGTTAAGCTAAGCATGAAATTACATTCTATCGTTCATCTAATGAAACAAAAATGCTTTTCGCGGAAAAATTTTTGCCTATGTTATAGATCGATATGGCTTCCATGATGATCGACATTCAAGATAAAATTCACAGATCAGTTTGATTAAAACGGCTTCATTGTGGCATTTCAGAAGCCGTTACGTTACTTGATGGTCACTTAAAGAACCAAATGATTAAACTAGGTAAAACGTAGTATAAACTTTCAGATAATCAATAATTTGAGATGCTCAAACATGTCACATAGATAAAAAAGCACTATAAACAGCATAATGTGGCTTACAGTGAGAAACAAATTGTAGCTTTACAGAGTGGTGTACATATATACTTTGACATGTAATTTGAGAAAATATTTACAGAACTTATATCAACTTTTATCCATTTGGCTCCACAAGGTGATTTAAAATCATATAATAAAAAAGAAAAAAGACTTTTTAGGAGATCACAATGATTATCTATAATTTTTTGATTAAATCGATAACTACAATTTTCACCCCACTATTTTCATAATTTACTGCGTTTTAAATACAAATAACTAGTATTAGGCAAGAAGCAATCTCCATCAGAGTCCACAAATTTTTTCAAACGTATAAAAACTTGCCAGAATGGTATTGAAAAACACGAAAATTGGCTAAATTTGCCATTTTTTTGGTCAACAACTGATTTTACCCCGCTGATTTGTGTCATTAAGTTTAATCTTTATATAATAAACAGGTCTCAAAAGTATCTTCACGATCACAGTTGAGGAAAATTTTTGACAGGAACAAAACTTATCAGAATTCAAATAAAAATGCAAATTATGCTGATTTTTAAAATTGGACGGTCAATCACCAATTACACCACGCTGTTTTTTGTTACTTACTTTGTACAAAAATTTACTTTAACTCTACTCGTGAAGAAACTTTTCAGACTTGTTTACTTTCTAAAGATCAAACTTAATGACACAAATTAGAGGGGGGGGGAGGGAATTATTTGTTGACCAAAAAATTGGCAAATCTAGACAATATTCGTGTTTTCAATACTATTTTGGCAAGTTTTTATACTTTTGAAAACAATTTTGAATTTGGATGGAGATTGATTCTTGCCACCTACTTATTTGTAAATTATGAAAATATTGGGGTGAAAATTGTAGTTATCGATTCTATCAAAAAATTGTAGATAATCGTTGAGATATTCTAAAAAGTCTTTTTCTTTTTTGCGAATATTTTTTTCCTACCTCGGGCGTTTTTGAGAGGCTGGTGTGCCCTCGGTAGGAAAAATAGCATTCGCCACACAAGTGCGATCCATCCAGGGCTATGTTACGGACCCTCGGGCCTGCTTCGCAGGACCCTCGGGCCGCAAAATCGCCCTGGAGGCGATCGCACTTTTGTGACGAAAACTACTATTCTTCCCCTGTGAGTCTATTGTTTTGTTCCTTTTTTAAGTATCATTATTATTATTTTACGCTTCAATAGATGTATTACTTTGTAGCTTGGTTGGCTAAAATTATTCTTTCATATTTTCAAACGTTTGGGCGAGCGCTCGAATACTCTGATTCGTGAGCAATTTTAGTACAAAAGTGAAAAGCGACTTTGTCTAAAGGGGGTGATTTCGTGTTCTCGACAACGTTGCGTAAGTACATAAAAACTATACGCGAAAGTGTTTTGTACATTAAGTCCCTGGGACGCAGAATACAAACTTGAGCGCCCGTTAAGTGCGCTTGTTATAACATTTACACTCGAGTTGCATACATTTTTTTTAACCGAGGGCGCAAAAATACTTTGGCCCCAGAGGGCCGAAATACTAGTTTGCTATAATACGGTTCATCTCTGCAGGGCGATCTCTGGGCCCGAGGAGTATTGCGAAGCAACGCCCGAGGGATAGTTGGGACCCCCCTGGCCAGATGCACATTAGTGGCGAAAACTTTTTTTTCTACAGAGTGCGTACCAACTGCTCAGTAGAAAAACGGATACGCCAGTGATGTGCATCAGACCAGGGCGGTTCCAACGGTACTTCGGGGCCAGGGATTGCCCTAGAGTGGTAGTACCTAACTGTTTGTAACGGATTTTGTTCAGATTGTCGTCAACTGGACACACGAAAAAGACGAAAACTGGTTTCTGCATATGTGCAGCGGACAACAATCTGATGAATTCTGTTCACTGTGAATCACAAAACATTCTCAAACGTTACGTACTACCACCCCTGGAGAGAAGCCCATAATTATCGGAAACTGCTATTTTTTCAAATAGACGCAAAGTCTTTGGTGTAGAAAGGCGTACTTATAGCCCTGGGGCCGCACTTTGCTGGGGCGCAAACCGATTAACGGGCCAAAAGTGTGTCCACGGGGAAAACCATACATCAGTACAATCGATACGTTCGTAACAAAAATTTGGGCGAACGTGGGTTTTATACTGCAGCTCCAATCTACGAACAGATCGAATACTACAGCTCATAAAAAAAACCAACTTCAATTGCATTCCGACTTTGTTTCAGATACTAGCAAAGAGCACCTGTACAACATGTAAGTATATGATACAATGTGAAAATTTTTTTTTCAATTACGGCTACACAAAAGTACAATAATGTCCACGTACAATGCTTTTCAAAATAGCACAGCAGTATATATATATATATATATATATTCAACAATCAAAACATTTACACAAAATCATACTCACGCTATTGATGCTGCCTTCTTCGCTACTTGCGAAGCACGATATAAAGATTAAAAAGATCAACAAAAATATCATTTTAAGTACAACTTATTGTCAAATATTTAGTGCCTAAGTAAGTCTGTGATATTATCAACATTAACGAGCCAGATTATGCTTTCATAAAGCTTCTTTTGCAATAGGCTGGAAGCTACAAACAGCTGTGATAAAATTTTTCGGAAATTTTCACGACGCCAACTGTAGATATCAATGTTCCTACCGAGTAGACTCTAGTCTTGAACTCGCGCTTTTTGCTCTGTCCCTACACTTATGTTGGTAGTATCACAAACCACTGTAGAATTTTCTACAATAGCTTAATGCTCTTGTACTATAATACGTGCCCTTGCAAATGCTGCATAATGTTTTCCGTACCCCATCTGTTTCTCGTCGGTTATACAGCAACTTGCAGTACTCCGTGATTCGTTTCATTTGTTGTTAAATATATGTTATTTATCATAGTGTCCCAGTTACAACAGCAGTAGCATTGTCATCGGTTGTACGTTGTACTTTCGTTCAAGGTATGTACCTACGTGTATCTTGTATGTATTTTTAAACAATGAGTATGCATTCGTGCATTTGAGTTTGATACATGAAAAAAAATTGGTCCACTTCGATTAATCACATACAAGCTATTTCAGCAGTTGCAATGATGCCAAAACAGTATTTCAATCGATTAACTGTTTAGATACAACTCGTCTGCTGAAATCACACTGCTGAAATGTGCATTTTAGTAGACGAGTCCCCATAAAACAGTTTATCAAAATGCTGCTTTATCATCGTTGTTACTACTACTACTGTCTCTACGGCTAAAATAGCTTGGGTATGATCAGTCGAAGGGGTATAAAATTTTTCCAATGCATGATGCACCGAATATATAGGGTATGCCGGATACCGCGCACGGGGCACGGTAGACGATGTACGATTGCATCCCTATCACAAATATCAGTGCTGAATCAACGTTTAAATCAGTCGTACATTACATCGTTGGTTCCACCTTCATTCCATGTTGCATGAATACTGATTCAGCGTGAACGCGAGTTTTTATCCACTTGACACAATCGAAGTTATAAACTTAAAGACAATTGGGTTAATTTTGACAACGCAGATTGTCGATCCACAGTATCATTGCTAAATGAAAGCTAATTTCATTATTAAATAGTCATATACTTCTTTTTTTATTTTTTTTTTCTGTTCGAGGCGACCAGAATACGATTATTAATGTTCATACATGCTAACGTTTTTTACAACGCTTCTTGTGCACTTAATTATAACTGCATGAGTTTGAATCATTCGTGTTATACATTGTCTGTCAAAAATAATTAGATACTACATTCAGGGTTATTTCACTTCAATTTAGGGTGCTATGCCAGCGGAACACTGTCCGTAAGATGCACTCTGAAGTGATGATACCATTATCTAACAGGGATCCTGTGAAGTGCAAGAAGAGTTAAGTCGTTACAATTCTTATTTACACATGTTAATTCATTTGTTAACCCTGCATTAACGGCAATTTTATCATTTTAGAATTAGTGGGTTTAGCTAATATTGGCAACAGTTGTTATATTAACGCTATAATTCAGACATTATTTTGGACACCTGAATTCCGAAATCGCGTACTAATTGAAGAACATTTTCACGAAGGCATTTTCTTAGAATTGCAGAAATTGTTTACCAGCTTGCAGGTAAGATTCATATCATTAACGTTACGACTGACAATTGCTTTTGAACGGAACAAGTTTTGTAGAAAGGGGGGCTTTCTCAAAGGCGCGCCACACGTCGTGGTGGCGGCTCGTTCGCTTAATTCGAATCGAAAACAACGGAACAATATCTCGGCTTCGCTTGGTCAAAGACTCATGATTCATTTCTTTTTGGGTAGCTTCTCGATTTATTAACAATGAATGAAGGTTAACACGTGTGCATTTGAATTTTAAATCAATTGTTATCAACAATTCTAAATAGTGCAATCATACATGTTTTCAAAGATCGACATATATTTTTCCGCATTCTAACCTCAAAATAGCACCTTTGCCGCTTGATTTTGGGTTCTCAGGCAGAACAATTATTTCTGTCCTCGTTCGCAAAGGCTTTTTTACGAACCTCGTTACGGCGCGAGCCGAAGGCGAAACTTCTCGGTTCGAAAATAAAGCCTTTTTAAACTGAGGCAGAAATATGCTAATTTCATAATAGTGAGTAAAAAACTGATATTTTCCGTGCTGATTTTAGTTTGGAAAATCCGATTTCCCGCATAGTGTGTTGAAAAGTAGTGCCGAAAAGACATTTCAGTACAGTATGTTGAATCGTAGTGCGGAAAGAACATTTCCGCACTGTATTTCAAAACACTGGGTGGGAGAACGGTGCGGAATAGTAGTTTTCGTCACAACGAGGGACCGTAAGGTAGCCCTGGATGGATCGCACTTGTGTGGCGAATGCTATTTTTCCTACCGAGGGCACACCAGCCTCTCAAAAACGCCCGAGGTAGAAAAATAATTTTTCCACACTGCAGATAATTTGCCCGTTTAATATTATTCCCACTTCTAAAGATAAATCTAAATTTTTTTTTGATCGATCTGTTTGATGTTGTCGTTGTCGTGAATTATTAATTCACGCACAATCGTTGTCGTGAATTATTAGTTCATTTTAATTATACACAATAAAACTAGCTAAAGTCTGAATTTAGTATGAGAATACATGATTATTCAGAAAGTATCCATATGAATACATAGTCGAGAAGTATTTGACGTAAAGTGTAAGTACAGCTGATTAATTTAGTAGTACAAATCATTAATTAGCTATTTGGAATCACTGGACACATTAATCAATTTTCCACACACATAGTATGAAAAATTTTTTACACAACTCGTGCGGGACGATTTCTACGCTCGTGTGATGGACTAGCACTCGTGTCCGGTGCTGGTAACTCGTGCCGTTTTGATCATCACTCGTGCTACGCACTCGTGTGATCAACTGGCACTCGTTCCAGGCATCTCTGGCAACTCCTGCGAGTCCAATTACAACTCGTATTTCCCGCACTTGTTACGTAAATAACTATTACATGAAGCAATATTATGACAAGAAAACATAGAGGAAACAAAAGAATTTTTGGGTGAGGCCAAAAGCAAATGACAAACTTTCACAAAACACGTGAAAATTTATTGAAGTAACTTGTAAATTTTGCGGAGGGTACGGGTGCACCGAAAAAATTTATTCCTTATAATTATGCATATGATATCATGTGATACACTTTTATAACGCGATTAGAAAACAGAGTTACAGGTATTCGCAGGTGTGATATTGATAGTTTTACTATTGGATCTAAATTTAACGAAGGAATTCATTGTCAAACTTGTTATTATATGATTCGGATTTTTTCGTATCATATACGGTACTTTTTTTCCTCCGATGTTCGTACCATTTGGCATTGTCAATATGTGTTTACGTTCTACAGGTTCTCGATGGTGGTTATACCACAAAACCGTTTACAAACAGTATGGACTGGAACAGTCCACATCAGGAGGATGCTCAAGAATTTTATGTTACCGTTTTACAGAAGCTTAATGAATACCTTGTGGAGAATAATATGGCGAATACTATCAAAGAATTATATGAAGGTAATTTTTTTACATGCATGGTTTTATTATAATTACCACTATTGTAGAAGATATAGCTGTTAAATAACTTCGATTTTTCATTGCGTTTATCAAAAGAAGACTGCTAATTTGTGATAGCTGAATAAAAATGATAGATTCATACTTAATGAGTCAGTTTGTGTAGCGGTGCACGGAAAAATAATCGTTGTAGTCGTCGTTCGGATGGAATTGGAGTATCTTTGCTCCTAATTGTAGGAGCTTCTAAAAGCCAAATGGTACCATAATCATACACTAAATTATGGTTGCTGAACAGTGCTGCGTTAGATAGCACGCTCCATGATCGACGACAGGGATCCCAAAAGTGACATACGACCGTACACCAAAGTATATCTATATATTGTGCTTTAACATACAGTCGTATGCCACTTTCAGGATCCCTGATCGGCGAGCCGTTGATTCACACAGTTTCTGGTACTAGTATCGCACGAGCTTGGGGCTAACACGGCTGCACCATTGCACCTGTAGGGAATTACACTGTTTTTAAATAGTGCAATTCGTTCGTCGCATCGACCTACTTCACTTTATAACATTTCAGCTTGATACGGGGTTTTTACGACATTTAGTTCATTGTGGTTGTGTGCATGCGTGAGAGAGTATGGGTGAGTGTGTGTGTAAAAGAGCAGTATATAAAATGTGCATTTTAAATATCTTGAGGGAGTACAATAAATTTATTTGTCAATTTTATTTTGTAGGAGAAAAGTATTGAAAATGAGGAATTAATATTTAACCTATGCCGATTTAAAATATCTGTTTTTAAATATTTATTGTATAATTTATACATAGTATTTCGTTATTACATAGTATTCCGAATTTTTAAAAACATAAAGACAAGGTGGGTTTTGACCTATGTAACTGATATTAATTAAACAGTTTGGAAAATCATTGTTTATAACAGCATAAGCATTAAATTTTATAACAAAACTAATATTTTCTAAAGAAGGTACACGGAACAGTACTTCGTTATTGGTTGTATTACGTGGGATACGATGGCCTCGGGGTGCTCACGGAATGATGACACAAGGACTTAAGGTGGTTCCCTCGACTTAGGACTTTATGTACAAAAGTCATGAAACTTACATATATCAATCTGTAAATTTTCAGGAACATGTCTGAATTTTTTGAGATTTTTCGTGCGCTTATTTTTTTTGTAATAAAGCAATGAAAGCCGACTTTTTTATATAGGAGACGTAGAAATTGTCATTTAAAATCGTACATATTGTAGAATATCTCTTAAACGACATTTACCATTTTTATGAATTTTTGACAACGTTTAGGCGGTTAAAAGACGGAAATTTTGAAAAAAAATTCATCAAAATCGTCTGTTCATAAGAAAAGATATTAACAGAAACGTAAATAAACGACTCGCCCCTCAATGCCAATCCTTATGGGCGTATTTTGTCGGTCTGCACGCTGTAAGATGCCTTTTTACAAAAATGCTTCTCAATTTTTTTCTGTTGCATAGTAAGACTTGAAATTAGGTATACACGCTCTTGAGGCACACAGGACTGATGTTAAAATAAAAAAGTTTGACTTTTCGAAAATTCCCAACACACTTTTGCTGATAGAAGATGTTGGAAATTTTCACTTTTGGTTAGCATTTTTTTCGTGGGTATGAAAAAATTTTTTCTCTCCGGACAAAGTTTGTGGTACGCTAGAGTATCGCAAAAATACCATTGATTTTTTTTGTAATATTTAAATGACAATCCTTAGAGTACAAGCGAGTTGAGCATTGTTTGAGTTTTTCGCTATAGTTGTGTCCTTGTCTTACCGAGGGAACCACCTTAAGTTCAATTTGTTTATTAGTTACAAAGGCGGGGGAAGAGTCGCGCCGCGAGGCCCGCGAGTGTACCTTCTACTTCGTTGGTCTACCCTATAGCCTGCTGAGCTCTCTCCTAGCCGTCCCTCTCCTCTCTTCCGTCACCACTCTATGGTGGGCCCACGAAAGAGGGGGCGCATGGACACATAGCTACGCTATTGTACATGACAGTTGCATACATTTTTTTGTTTTAACAAAATACGGTTCCTCAATTTTCACACCTATTCAAGTTACTGTGTTGTTTTTTTATTGGAACCCTATAATATACATATGTTGGAGACTGCGGTAATTCTAATTTGTGTCAATGTTTTTAAAAATAGATCTTACTTCGTGTGAAATATCGTTTTCTTCAACTGGCCCTAGATCTAAATCTGAAATGGTTCGAAGCGACGAATGAACTGCACTGTATAAAACCAGTCGAATTTGTCACAGTTCGATGCTGGAGCCGTAGTAGCCCCAAGCTCGTGCGATATCATTAAACCAGAAATTTTGTGACTCAACTTTTTAAACTTTAAGGAAGAGTTTATTGGCTTTTGTAAGAATACATATTCCCGAACAGAAAGCACTGTGTGGCTGCCTAAGAGAATCATTCGGCCCGAAGTCGTATGCCGAACGATATTTGGATTGGCCCGGCTTAGGCGAGTGCGCAAGTTCCACTTCCATCCGACGTCGGCATCCTAGGAGTTCGGCAGACAAATAGCACAGGAATACATTTTTCAAAGTTAGGAGCTATAATATTCACTTTTATTCGGTTCTTATGATAACCATTGTGCGCATCCATCCGGGTCGATCACAATGGTCCCTTGGGCGTTGCTTAGTGAGCGCCCTCGGGCCCATTAAGCTTCCTGAAGGGGAATGTGCACAACTGACGAAAACTACTATTGAAAACGTGGTCAAATAGCCTGCACTGTGAAAACCATTTAACTCCCATAAATTCAATTGTACATCTTATATCCGCATGACTAGATACATAATAATTAAATTAATGCTTTTATATAAATATGTAGTCTTCATGTATCGTGTTAACATTTATTAACTTCTACTTATTTATAAAATTCACTAACAATAAAGAAGCACAATATTTCATTGATTTTAGGTTTCATCGAAACTTGTACAATGTGTCTGGCATGCAGACAATCATTTGCTCGAAATGACGAATTCTTTGATATCTCACTGCCTTTATCTGATAAGAGTGGAAATGTTTTCGAAAGTTTGGTATGTACAAGTGTTTTTATTGTCACCTGACAAGATGATATTTGAAATCCTTGCTCTGTTTTACGCATAGAGATATTGTAGATAGTGGAAGCAAGTCTGAAAGAAGAATCGTGGCCGTGATAAACAGAGATGCAAGATCGAGGAAACTTTCGATCTCTCTCTCTCTCTCTCTCTCTCGCTTTCTCTCTCTCGCTCTCTTTCTCTGAGGTTAACACTGATTGACTTTCCCTACAGATACAGTAATTCACAGCTATAAAAAATGGACCTGTTATTGATAAATATGTATGTCGGTTTTTCATCTTTTTGTATCACAGCCGCGCGTCCTTTGTCATGAGAAAGAAGGGCATGCTTCCGCCGTCTATATCTCTATGGTATTACGTGGAAGATTTTGTTATAAAAGTTATTATTTACATCAATGTTCGATATTTATTACATCACATTTAAGGAAGAAGCATTTGTTGGCTTCATGGAGCCAGAAATCCTGAAGGATTATAAATGTGACAGTTGCAAAATGCATTGCTTTGCTTTAAAAGAGGTCCATTTATCACAACGACCACGCATTTTAATAATTAATTTAAAAAGGTTAAATTATGATGTTGAAAACAAACAACGATTTAAATTAGGAAATAGGTTGGTGTTACTGACAAAAATTATAAATTAAATACCATGCAAGGATATTCCTGCAGATCATAAAGAACACACTACAATATACATCAAAATTTTGTATTTTAGACTTACTTTTCCAACTTCAATGAATTTAGATGAATTGATGAAAAATGCAAAAAAAAGTGTTCATTGTGATGATAATCAGAATACGGGTAATTCACACCTATAATTTATAAATGCGATTAATTATATAATACAGTAATGCACAGATAACATAGAGTAGATGATTTAAGGAGTATCATACGTTAGACAAGACCTTAAATTCTATTAATTAATCAAGTCGCCTGATTTTATTTGACAACAAACATTACATCATACGACAGAGGTATACTTCATAATATGTTGAAAAACAATTATTTCATTACAATTGCAATATAACTGACACATATATTTACAATTTTCTATACAGTCACTTAAAACATAAATACTTTTTTTTGTTCAATAAATTTCAATTTTTTGAAGCTTATTTTGTTCTGTTAACTATCGCCAACAACTTTACCGTTTTTAATTTTGGAAACTTGAAGTGTGCAAACAGCTTGCTCTAATTATTCTTACTTTCCAATCGTTTGGGGATAAAGAATTTGTATTACACACTTATTCAAATCTGTAAAAATGTCGGCGATTGTTCCAAGAACGAAATAAGCTTTATGAAATTAAAATCAAATGAAACAAATAAGTCTCTATGTTTGACGTTACTTCATAGAAAATTTACAGTGTATACTTCAGTTATATTGCAATTCGAATGAAATAATGTTTTTCCAAAATAATATGAAGTGCCCTTATTTCGTATTATGTAGTTTATTGTCAAACCTTAACGAGCAACTTTATTGGTTATTATAATTTAAGTTCTTTTCTAACATATGAGGGTGGAGTCCCATGGTCAGAAATAGAGCTCCGCAATAGACCATCCGCAATAGAAAGAGCCAATCAGAGCTATTGCGGACTTGACTGTTTTGCTGTCATCGGTTCGTTCTATTGCGCAGAGCCTATTTCGGAGCTCTATTACGCACCATGGGACTGAGCCCTGAGACTCAGCAATATGTAACTGTTATGGCGCTTGCCTATTATTTCTTTGATACAACATACTATTTATTTATTTCGAATGTCTCACGCTTCATAGTGTCATTAATTTCAGATAATTACGATCTGTTCGCCATTGTCATACATGAAGGTAACGCCACCACAGGTCATTACTATGCGTTTATAAAGGATTTCGAGACAACCTTGTGGCATTGCTTCAATGACTCCGTAGTCACATTGGTAATATATTATTATTTGAACACTGTTTGTACATGGCCATCGTCCGAATCTATGTCGGTCATTCAGTCTTAACTTGCATTATTGCCATTCGGTTCTTGTGAACAAAATTTTGAGTGAAATTGGCAATGGTACGGATGTCACAGTATCTTTAGAATTAATACCCAACTAGTACATGTCGTAAAACCAGTTTGAAAAGTGTACTCTTTTATCTGCATATTATTATATGGTCGAAACGTCAAAATAAAACATAGAGAGAAAAATCCAGCAAATTAAACACTATTCTGGATTCAATATCTCAAACTGCTGAAGGTTTTCATTGGTTTTTTAATACTTTATAGGCAAAAATACAGATATTACTTCTTGGCCACATTTCTTTGAGACCAGCAATTTGTGAGACAAAACATCGCAAAGTTTGAAAATTTGAATAAATACGTATTTTTCTTAAACATTCGCTAATTTTCCAATTGGAAACTATTGACATTCTAGAATAATGACAATACATCGGAATTATTTTTCCAAGCTACAGAAACAAGAAATTAAATTCTATAAAAAGCTTATTTAGAATTTGCTGGAAGAAGAGGTGGTCATGAGAGCAGTTAGTAATGTGACAATTTCAAGTTGAACCCAATATCTGCTTAATGTTTTTATAATAATAAATTACGCGAAATATTTGAGAAAAATTTAATTTTCAAATGAAGGCCAATATTTGACTCAAATAGTGCAAGTTATGATTGAATGATCTATACGCACGCTATTAAAATAGATAAGTGACCTGGCTGACTATTGGTGTATTGCCTGTATCCTCCCAACTTCGTTTAAAGAAAATACTTTTACCGCTTTTAAACAATATTAGACAAGTACGGATGCGTTTGAAAAATTGTATGGAGAAGTAGACAATAAACAGGGTGACCTGAAAAACAGCAGTATTACAGCATACATACTTATGTATAGGAAATGTTTAAATAATGAAACTCCTATAGGAAACAACGACCTATCGATTCACATACAAAAATTGTGCACATATGTATGTATTCTAAGTATCACGTTATTTATTTTTCACTGAGCTAAAACAGTTATACATTATTTCGCCAGTTACAAAAAGACCGACACCAACTGAGCAAAAAACAAAAAATAAACGAACAGTTACTGTTGGTACCGGAAGCCATCACCAAACATGCACAGGCCAAAAATACATACATACTGCAAGATTGTGAACATGATCCCAACCCATACTCCGTTCAGGAGAAAATGAACAACATTACAAGCAGCTCATCGAAGGAGATTAAAAAAATGAATAAAAACGAATATACGAAGAATGAATCTTCAGTTCAGGTAATTGTAAAAAAATTATATTTCATATGTTTCCCATACCCTCTTTAAATATTTTTTTAAACTGCTTTCAATGCAGTAACAAAAAACAGGAGTATAAATAATTAGCGATAAAATTGAACGGCATTTACAGTTTAGCATCTTTTTTATAAATTTGTTAGACTAACTTAGAGATAAAAACAAGTGACGCCAAGTGTAGGAGACTTAGAATTTCGTTAAAACGGAATTACTTACTCTTAACAACGTGTAGGGTGTCACTTTACTTCAACGGTTTCATAATTTTGCTCTTAGTACAGTGGTGGACAACCTTCGAACTATGCATTTCATACAAACGATAAAATAACAAGATGTGCTTTTCTTCGTTGAAGATGCGCAAAGTTTTTTTGTATTATCTTAATAATATATTATATATTTGCTGATATCTGTGATGCTTGTGGTCGGACTATGAGATTACGTTTTACTTGAAACAAGGTGTTTTTAGATGTTCTATGTTTTGTAAGTGACTGTTCAGAAAATGCGCACTGTGTACTTAAGGCCCTACGATACATTTTCTGCTTTCATTTCACTTCTTTATTGTCAAATCGTGATTTATAGTTAACGAACTGCTTTTGAAAATTTCTTCTACTTTTCACTTAGTATTTATATGCTGAACCATGTTGAGGGCATATTTAGATACAATCTAATCAAGCCATACAAAAATATTCTACGAATTTTTTTGCCAATAAACAATTAATGTTGGCTCTACTAGTTTACATGTATAAAACATCATTTCGTTAAATTTACATAAGGTACTACACAGCCATACATGGCGCACTACACTAATCACATAATATCGATGCGGTGTAATTTTGCGTTCGACTTCAGTTGTATAATGGTTGAACCTTTATATGATCATTACAATTTTTTGTTTGAAAACGTGATTTGATTCCTTTGTAGCTACCTACAGAAGAAATGAATTACTACGAAAAAGTACATCTATGGATGAAAAACAGCAATTTTGATATTCCTCAAGCTAGTAACTCATTTAACATAACAGCAATTGGAAATGAAATGCACTATAGTGCAACGTTATTGAAAAAAAAAAAAAAATTATTGAAATTGCTTGAGCAACCGAATGAATTGAAAACCACTGTGATAACGAAATGTGACGCTAATGAGCATGGAGGAACATCTACTATAGAATACGATTTAGATTCAGAAGCGGAAATTGATTACGAGCATGACGGACTTGCAAATACTCCATTTAACAATGGTATGTTTTTTCAAAAAATCATCACATTTAAAAAAATTATCTACACAACAAAAATTTCCTAAGATAATAACATAACACAGTGTTTGTGATTAAAGATTATTAATCTTCGTGCAAATGCATGTGGCTGAATACATAGATGTTGGTCACAATACTATACTTAAAAGTACAAAAAGTTTTAATAACGTTTGAGAATCGTTGGCTTTCTAACATTGTAACATTGTGCATGAATGCTACATAAACTTTGTATAAATATAGTTGAAACGTAGTAAATATACCTATGTAGTTGCAGAAAACCATATGAATACGTGTTTAAAACATTATGAAAAATATTCGTGATAATAATTAAAACGTAAAAAAAAAAAAAAAACTTCTCACTGATGTAGCTTGAACCTAGACTAATAGATTTAGAATTACTTGCCTGTTAATTACTTGGCCAGAGTAGACTTTAAACTAGTTCGGAAAGTGTCATCCATGTAAGTTTGCTAAAGCATATTTTTCAAATTAGTATTTTTCGTCATAAATGTGCATCTCTCCAGGATCGTTGCCCCCCCCCCCCCCCCCCCCCCCCC
>JAPYYV010008522.1:0-12544 GCA_030522625.1 Copidosoma aretas | reverse complement strand
CCCTGGATGGATCGCACTTGTGTGGCGAATGCTATTTTTCCTACCGAGGGCACACCAGCCTCTCAAAAACGCCCGAGGTAGAAAAAATATATTAGCAGTCCTCCCTGAACTATGTGGTAAATCATGAGGGGTTTCAATACAATGTTACCCCGTCCTACTTAAGGAAAGGGGGAAGTTAGTTCCAGGTTACGTAGAGTATTTGTATTTTATTTATTTGACCAGAGTATAGGAGAAAGTATGAAATTGTCTTTTGTATACGTATATATGTATATTGTGCAACGACTACTTTATAGAGTTTTATATCGTGGAAAAGCCCTTAATTTTTAATAATTAATAAGGTCTCTTGATAAGAATCGACTACTCACAGATTTGTATGGATGATTCCTTACACCGAAATAAATATCTCACTTACAGTGAAATTTCGATTAGTTACTAACAGTCGATTAAATGTTATTCATTGTAAGTCGAATTGCTTTATTGACCTTATTCATTATATGCACACTGCTTTTGCGCGTTTTCATAGAGATTCGATGAAGCTTCATCAAAATTCGTCTTTAAAAAAACATATTCATAGATCAATACAAAGAGAAACTCGCTTAGGCAACAGCTGGAATCTGAACCTCTTTCTTTCCGGGAAGGCGCGTAAACCGATTTTCCCGTAGAAGCCTTGGCGTGCGCCTTCTCTCATTGCTCTATAATGCAGAACTATACTAAGTCTAACGCGAATTTTATAAATAAAGATGTTAACTTGTTAACAGATGAGATTCTAGTGAACATTTTTATTTATGACATTATTAGCCTTTTACGTGGAAATACTAACGGATAATAATGGACAAGGTCTATAAAATTCTATCTGAATCTGATCTATGAATTAGTTAAAATATTTATGTATTTGTTCATTGCAGATTGAACGATTTTATTTTTGAACATTGTAGTTCAAAACTAAGTATGATTCCCTGAAAAGAAAAATTTTCTAATAGGACCGTATTGATTGTAGTTGTGACATAAACACCGTATTAACCATTCTGCACATACATAACGTAGTTATATTCATTGAGGCGTGTAAATTATTTTTATGTTAACAGCTGACAACTGCAGCGAGTCATCTAAAATGCATGCTAATGATGTGTAAGTAAAATTATAATTAGGGAAATATATGTATCATAATTACATTTACATGTCATTATAAATATAATACTAACATAAACATTTCTGAACAGCTCTGATTGCATATCTGCAATGACCCGCTTAACTACCGAACAAATTTCCATCAAGTCATCCGCCAGTAGATCATCAAGAAAGGTACTATTGTAAATAAATATTATGTATCCCAAATATTTATTACGACATTGAAAGTACCGTGGGTTAACGTCAGTCCATATGTCGTATATATATATATGGAATGGTCTAATGTTTTATGTACGTTAAGGCTGCCAACCGTCCCGGATTTGCCGAGACAGTCCCGTAAAATGAACTTATGTCCCGACTTGAATTTTGCCTCGAAAAGTGGCCCGGAAAAGTAGAATACGTCCGGCATGTCCTGACTTTTTTTATATTACCGATAAATTAATATTTTGTTCTTATATTAATGGCTTTATTTAAATTTGCTATGTTTAGGTTTTAAAACACGACGCTTTATCTGTTGCTTATATTTACTATTAATACAGCTATGGACTCCAAAAAAAGGTCTTAAAGACCGTCCCGCATAAGAAAGTTGGGAAAGTTTGCAGCCTTAATGTACTTACCCCTCCTAAAACCTATGTACATTGAGGCATATATTTGTTGTTAACTCTTTTGTTAAAAATCATAAATTATGTTGTTCAAAACGTAATGTTGTGCATTGTTGAATGTATGTAAAAAATAACATTACTGAATCAGT
The DNA here is from genome assembly GCA_030522625.1 of Copidosoma aretas. Classification (NCBI taxonomy): domain Eukaryota; kingdom Metazoa; phylum Arthropoda; class Insecta; order Hymenoptera; family Encyrtidae; genus Copidosoma; species Copidosoma aretas. The sequence goes on along the minus strand of JAPYYV010008522.1, from coordinate 10,665 downwards.
GTTATAGATGTTTGGTTGTTACATCAAAAACTTGTACATGTATTTTTTATCATGCAAGATATTTGCTGGCACAAAGAAATTTTTACTTTAAATTAATACGAATAACAAAATGGGATTTAAAGCGATTTTCGTCACTGTAAAAAAGTTATTAGGAATAATGTGCGAAAATTTTTTGTTCATAGACATCTAAATACCAGAAAGGAGTGCTAGCTGTTTGTCCTTTCTGTCAATGTACCTCCGCAGATCTATCTCGATGTTTAAGATGTAAAAAAGACTTACCTGATCAATCAAAAACAGTACCTACTCCTATCATCTGGGTCAACAGCATTCCTTTCAGGGTAAGTACTGTATCACTATACTTGAGGGCTTTCTGCATATTAGCTACAGTTTATACCTTTCTGACTTCTGCACTCTGTTGAATATTCATTAGTTGCAACGCCCAACAAAATAGTAGTTTTCGTACGCGATTGGAAAGGCTTTAATTTGCGAACCGAGTGGTTTACGGCACGAGCCTTCACGAATGTGCATTTCTGCAGGGTGAACACAATAGTCCTTCGGGTGATACTCCTCTAGCGGCTTTAAAATTATCGATCTCATTGATAAGATGCACATGAGTGAAAAAATCTGTTTATTCCTATAGGGTGAAAAGTTATGGCCCAAAATACTGTTGTGTTTGCGTTATGGACCCAAAGTCGAACTTGTCGACACTACAGCGCAAAGTACTTGTCCGCCAAAATGTTGTAGCTCTTATTGCGGATCACACTAATAATACAATTTATAAGATAAAATTGTCCAATAAAACAGTAAAAATCGTTCTTTAATAGTAAAATCTTATGTTTTCCTAATCAAGTCGTGAGATAAAACCCCAATTGTCTGAAATCTTGTCAAATTACAGTACATATATTTGAAAAACTATTTATCATTATTTTGAAGTGTCTTTGTGAATGATGCACATATTTTTAAGTGTTTAACAATAATCTTAGTATGAAGAAATTAGGGAGCAGTCGTAGCTCAGTTGGCTAAGGCGCAAGTCTTGGTCATATGAGGTACGGCTGCTTTAATGAGGCGCGGGTTAGAATTCCGGTCGGAGCAACTCGCAAATTTTTTCCGAGTTGTTTCCGACTGGAATTGGTTACCGGGCCTCGCGGCTGGTCCTGGTTATAGTTTTTTCTTTATGGTAGAGGTTTTCCCATCACCACAGGGTGCCCCGTTAAGTCTATCCCGGGTCGCCCCGGGCAAATGCAGGTCCAGTGGGGGTAGGTAGGTAGGTAGGTAGGTAGGTAGGTAGGGCAGGCGGATTTAGGGTTTATGAGTTAAAAGTGGGATAGGTAGGGCATGTGCTACAAGAGATGGGTTAGAGGAAAATGGTTACTAGAAGGGGTTTTAGGATCAACATCCTCTACACCAAGGTGGTAGAGGGTGTCCGTAAAAATAAACTATAGTTGGTGTACGGGTAGGAATAAACAATAGATAGATAGATAGTATAAAGCAATTATCAAAAAAAAATCGCAATCAAAACGTGATATGGACAGTGCTTGTAACGTGGTAGTTTGTTCAAAACAAAATGTTACAGTTCCTTTGTAGTCGAGATCGTAAAGGTCAAAACCATATAAATTTGTAGTTTTTTTATAAAAGGATCGTAACTGACCGAATGTTTAGATATTTTTGAAGAATAGCGATATAATTTTTTTTTCCAGAAATAATCATTTTTTTGTTTACCAGAACCCTACACCAGGGGCTCCGACCCCTGGATCCGCGTGTAAGAACATACTGTTATACTGTTAGGATATATTTCGTTTCGAAAATAAACGAATATCCTCACCTGCAGTGCACGACCTACATATGAACACATTTTTTTAATTTAATAAGTATGACCCTGATGTACTAGCCATGTACAACCCACTCATTTTGTAGTTAAAATCGATGTGCAATTAATTAGTATTATAAATTATGCGAAGTGTGGAAGGCAGTTATGTAAGAACTCTCGCTGATAAACTGAATGCCATTTATCACATCATATATTGACCGTGAATGCGTACTAAATGTGTGTAATTATCAGTAATAATTAAAGGAATCTCGTAGGTTAGACGAAGCCTTGATTTGTAATAAATATGACAGTTGTATAATAAGAGTCTATAAGAAATGTATAGTCTAGTACTGGAATAGGATTTTCGTTCTTTTATAATATTTCAATGCTATTATTGTTCCTTAATCGACAGCTCACAACTTTCCCAATTTCCATTTGTACAATATAAAGGGTGTTGAATCAGATGGCTAACCGTTAGGGTTTCACCAGACCACGACTAACCAATATTTTAAAAAAATCCGTGCTCTTGAAAATTATTGAGAAAATGTGTATTGTCGTTGGTTTTGTCTAGTAACTTTGGCAAAATATTTCATTAAAACAATGGCGTTCAAGCAAAAACATAAATACAAAATTGTAGCGTTGCTCCTATATATTTCAAAGTGAAAGTTTTTAACATATTTATTGCTTTTGGTATAAAAATGAATAACTGTAAAGACTACGGATGGATTGTCATATGTAGTTAACCTAATGTATGTATCAAAAATGGCTCGGGATATTTTTTTGTGTACTGGCTTCGTCAGTTGCCGCGGAACGCTTGTGTTTTCAAACTGCTCTTATTGTGTTTAATGCCATAATGCGATTACAAGTAAAATTCTATGACATCTTTGGTGTGCGCATTCTATTCCGGCGCCAGCCAGTCTTCGAGCTTCGCCCAGATGCGTAAGAGCCACTCCTCTCATCCCTTTGAGTGAGAGCTGGCCATTGAATTTCTCCGTTATTTCCATCTCCCCCTTTTCACCCCAAATTCTCTTGTCTTGTAGAGGGGAATATTGTGATTTGCACAGGTCCCCTTGCGAGGAGGTTAGTTGCAGTCGGTAGGCACTCAGGTGCATCCGACACTTTCTCAGGTCCTTCGGACCGGAGAAGTCTTTTGAAGATTTCCCCTCCTCGCCCCCTTTTAAAACAGCTCATAGTCTAAAATGTTCTCCGAAATACTATGTTTGCGGTACTATGTCAATCACGTTGTAAGTATATTTGTTTATAAACAACATAATGTAATCAATAATTTATAATTAACAACCAGCTGTAGAATTATCATGTAATAATAATACAAATTCAGTTAACCAGTAAATTATTTCTTAGTTAAAAGTTATTTAAATTGTGTATATAAAAAAAAAAAAAAATTATTGTGAAGACAATCTTTTTTACCGTCTAACTTCGATATTGTCCTGAAAATTTGACTCGCATCTTGTATTAAATACTGTTCTGAAATTCAAGACAATACATTACAATATCAAGATTACTCTAGACTTTTGTAAAACCCTACTAATCGTTTGTATTCTCGGTATTAAATGTATGTATCAGGCAACATTATTAATTACTACAAATTAAGGAATCTCCTAACAGAAGACTCCGTAAAAGCAGCATAATGTTTTTCTTGAAGCATTGATAACGATTAGTAGAAGATATTAAATTTTGATCACGAAATGGTAACCGAATTGCTGAAAAGTATGTAACAAAAAAATTGACAAGTTTTTGTGGTTAAAGAAGAACCGTTTAAATCTTGTGAGAAATATTTATGTATAAAATATAACGTCCTGCATGTGCATGTTACTTTTGCAACATATGTAACAATTTAACCGTAAACAACTTTATTGTTACCGCCCATTTTTAGTATTACCCAAACAGCATCAAATGTTTTAAAAACGTTTTAAAAACGTTAAAAATTTAACCAAAAAACATTTTTGAAAAAGTTCAAAAAACATTTTGAAAACGTTAATAAAACGTCGAAAGTGTCCGCTGCTTATTGTTAATAAAAATAACGTCAAAGTCGCTTGTACATTAGTTTCTGTGAAAATAGTGTGCCTAACAGATGTTACCATCCAGATGATAACATCAATACTGGGGGCTTGAGCTAGTTTTATAAAATAATTTGAAGAAATAATAAAATGTATTTATTTATTTTAACAACAGTAAAAACTATCATAAACTAGCTCAGGGCCCCAGTATTGATGTTATCATCCGGATGGTAACATCAATCTGGCACACCATTTTCACGGAAACTAATGCACAAGCGACTTAGAATTTATTTTTAATAACAATAAGCAGCGGACATTTTGGACGTTTTTTAAACGTTTTCAAAACGTTTTTTGTACTTTTTTAAAAATGTTTCTTGGTTCAATTTTTAACGTTTTTAAAACGTTTTTAAAATGTTTGACGCTGTTCGGGTTATGATGATCTATGTATAGCTTTTGAACATTGTACGCATAAAAGTAGACATTTTAAAAATGGAACCTCATCTTGTATAAATTTTAAATGTTGTCTAATTTTTATAAAAATATTTTTTGAACGGTTGAAAGTCTGGAAACTGTATGAGATTGGAAATTCGTAATGGAGAAAACTGTACTATGTTGAGGTATACTGTATCATAGAAATGGCTAAAAGCATTATGCCGATGTTTCGCAAAAACAGGACTTAAAACAGTTAGAAAAACCTGTTCATATTTTATTGAAATGTAGTCATTTACGTTTTTATTTAATATTATTTAATCGTTTAAATGGATATTGTGTGATTATATCATAAAAAGCAGTCCGAAGTAGTATGTTACATGATATATCGAGTTATACAATACTGAACATAGTTCATTGCAGGTGTTGCCAGACAATATTGAGACAGAAGAAGATAAAGATGTAACGGAAAACATTACAAGTATGGAAATACGTAAGAAAGCCGATGGTGTACAGGAGGTTATTAACAATTTAAACGAAAACCAGATGTAAGTGTGTAATGTCGTGTTCATCATTTTAATATATTTTTCATCATAATTAAAACAATACTGGCTAACTTCAATCATTGGTTGTCTCGAAGTTAAGGTCTTCTTATGTGCATAACGATTGGTCTTTAATTAATTAATTAATTATAGTTTGAGCTGTGGCAAACGAAACGCACAGTGTATGTAGATCCCCTTAAGGAGGCTTAGGCGTTTGGTGCCGTACCAAGCGGGGGGCACTCTGAGGTTCTAAGGATAATGAGAAACATTTTTTGCTTATTATCATTATAAATATATATCTCAATCACATATTAAAATTTAAGAGTTTTACTGGCGTAAAAATTTGCAAAATATCAATAAAAATAACGATAAGAACTCGTCATTGTCATCTGCACATGCGTGGAAGACGATACATTACTTTTCTTTGAATTTTCTCGACATTCAACGTGTTGACCCTATCTTTTTTTGTAAATTAATAGATTCTTTATAATTTAAAGTATATATACCAATTGGATTTGTGGGCCCTCATAATTTTATTACTGTATAGTAGTCAATTGAATTTAGAGTTCCATAAGGTTACGTGTTAAAATGACGAAAATTCACAAGTGATTTTCTCGAAAATGAATGTGTTGACCTACCTTTTTTTTTCCGTAAAAAAATCTAGCAAACTTTATTCACATAATCTCTGAATTTCAGAGCTAGCCAACATTTAATTCAAAATCGCCCAAGCCTCCTTAATTATGTAGAATGGTTCATCTTTACATGTCATATTCCCTTTTATTCATTCTGTGATGTGCAGATGATAATGAAGCAAGTTACTTACAACGTGGACTATCAGAGAATGGTAAAAGTCGTATGCAGTCGTATTTCAAAGAAATATTAAATTGCCTTTGTACAAAAGTTAAAAAAAATTTAATTTATAAGTTTAATGAAGCAAAATTATGCATGATTGTATATTAATAATCATTTTGGTCACCACACAATTGATAGCAAAAGTAATTTATGACTGAAAAATTTTATCATTCAATTTAAAATTATGCAATCCGCTGTATTAGAGTTTTTCTCATTTAAATTCAATTAAACCTTGTATTTCCCAAAGAGTATTACTCACCGATTTTTTACGGATGGGTATCTATTACCGTTATGCGATATTAATCATATCAAAAAGTGTAATGGAAAAATAAGCTTTATATTTTTCGTCACATAAGCGCCATCACGGCCGGGGCTATTTTGCGGCCCGAGAGGCTACAGGGTAGCTCTGGTTGTATGGCGCTTATGTGGCGACACTACTATTTCCTACTATGGGCACAAAGTGCAACTGCCGCTTTGCGCCCTAGGTCCGCACTTTGGGCCCTTTGAATCACTTTGTGCCCATGAGAACAAAATTGCACTTTGCCCCCGTGGGTGGGAATAGTATTTTTCGTACGAGATTGGAAATGATTTAATTTGCGAACTGAGAGGTTTACGGCACGAGCCGTAGGCGAGGGACGTAACGAGGTTCGTGAAGAAGCATTTACAATCGAGTTACGAATGCTATTTTTCCTACCGACGAAAAATAGCAATATTTTTTCATACCTCGGGGCTTTTTAGAACCCTGGTACACCCTGGGTAGGAAAACAGTGTTCGCCACTCAAGTGCGATCCAACCAGGGTTACGTTACGGACCCTCGGGCAGCAAAATCGCCCTGCCGGCGATCGCACTTGTGTGACGAAAACTACTAATAAGCTACTAAGGCACAATCGTACAAAAAGCCCTGGTGACGGAATGCACTATTCCCTATCATCATAAAAACATAAAGACCATGATTATACGCAAAACTTAAGTAATTTATACCAAACGTTAAATGTTTATAGCGTAATATAAAAGTATAAAAGTACCAAATAGTATAAGACTTGATCTCTGTTTGTATAATGAAATAGATTATCAACATCCTTTTTTTTTAGCATTGTAATATATCCTGCTCCTCCTGCCAATGGTGGCGTAGAAGTCCGTGGATTAGATGTATTACGGCTACGTCCAAATATTTATTTAAATGATGTTCTTATTAACTTTTATTTAAAATATTTGTATAATAACGTTTTGACTGAAGATGATCGTAAACGAACCATAATCCTGGATTCTTTTTTTTACGAAAGTATAAAAGTCACAACCAGATCAGTAGAACGAAACTGGACTCGCAAGAGTGAATGGAGAAGAAATATTTTAAAAAAAGACTTTGCAGTAATTCCAGTGAATGTTGCGTGAGGCTTATTTATTGAAAATATCGTGTACTGTATGCCATTTTTAAATTTTTTATTGCAATAAGAAAAATTCTCTTTTTAGTGCTCATTGGTTGTTGGTTATCATCTGCTTTCCGCACTTGATTCATGGAAAAAACCAGACCCCTGAAAAGCGCCGGAAGTTTGATGTGAAAGCGTAAGTAGAAACAATAATGTGGATGCTTTAACATAAAATATCTTATATTTATGTGGAGCTGAAAGTGTTATGTAAATACGTGGTACATGTGATCAAGGAAGTTTTTGTGGTAAAAACCTTCTCATTTCTAATAATTCACCCAGTAAATTATTGACATCCGATAACAATGATTACCGATGTAAGACAAACGAAAGGTATTGCAAGCTTGAAAATAAAGACCTTCCAGTTCGCACGCTGTGATATTGTTTATTTTGAAAATAATTTAACGATCGTGTTTAACCTTGTAAGATTTTATTTGACTACTATTTTTGAAGCCATATTTTTCTCCTTAAATAATGTCATCAAGGATCACCCTACGATTTTTTGAGAAGGTTGAATCCGCAAAAATTAATATATTATTATGTGTACTGAAAGTACTTAAATGGTATGAAAACTTACATTTCCATATAAATACAGCAGTACGAAACTTTTCCCGCATAAAATAATATTTATTATAATTGTAGTTGGAATCCCTAGGTGAAATCGGTGAAGCAATTAAACAACTGTGGAAAATTGAAATTAAATTCAATTGAAAAAGTTCTAAGGCATTTGTTTGGTTATTATCATGGTGAACAATATCTGAGCAGGGCAATTTAACATCCTTGAAAAATATTTCTTAAAACATAAAATATATCTCTTTTGTATACTGTTGTCAATATTTGTTTTTTTTTCTTATTTTTGGAAAATGTACTAATTTCCGTGGCGCATCCTAAAAAATGAAATTCAAATGCATCATAAAATATCGAGTGAAGACAATTTTATTTTTTTTCAAGTCTTGCGTAAAATGTAAGAAGTTACTAAAAATTTGCTTTTCATACAGCAGTCGATTATTATAAACATTATGAAAAACAGTATGCTGGTGTTAACATGGTCTTGCACCTATTACTGTGTACATAATATATTACCGTGGATGTACCTATTGCCCTAGATGGAAAGTCATGGTAAAGAAAAGAATTTGTTCCGAATATGCATCTCCAGAGGTATGGGCCGTTGTGATCGCCCTGGTCTGATGCCGATGAGTGGCGAAATCTGTTTTTCCTAGCGATGGTGCACCAGACCTTAAGAAATGCCTGATATTGGGAAATAGTAGTTTTCGTCACAAAAGTGCGATCTCCTCCAGGGCGATTTTGCGGCCCTAGGGTCCGTAATGTAGCCCTGGATGGATCGCACTTGTGTGGCGAATGCTATTTTTCCTACCGAGGGCACACCAGCCTCTCAAAAACGCCCGAGGTAGAAAAATTATTTTCCTACCTCTGGCTTTTTTGCAATCCTGGTACACCCTCGGTAGGGAAAACAGTGTTCGACACTCAAGTGCAATCCAACCAGGGCTACGTTACGGACCCTCGGGCCGCAAAATCGCCCTGGATGTGATCGCACTTTTGTGACGAAAACTCCTAATTTCTTCCCGGGCACAAAGTGCGGCAAGCCCTTTGCGCCCTCGGGCTGCTCTTTGAGCCCTTGAAATCACTTTGGGCCCATGGGCACAAAGTTCTTTTCGGCCCTCCGGGCCCAAAGTAATTTCGCGGGCCCAAAGTGAGCCCACGGGCCCACAATTGTACTTTTCACCCTGGGTAATTTGAACAATATACGCGCTTCTGCCACAAACGTACACCAACCGCGCCCTTCGGGTGCTCATGTTTGTACTTTGTGACCTAGTAGCGTTATGTACTGTTTTCCAACCTCTTGCTGTTTTCTAGACCTTGGACATTTATTGTGCCCTCGGTAGGGAAAATAGAGCTCGCCACTCGTGTGCATTCGGCCAGATGCTTCGCAAGTGCCCGCAGGCCCAGTGCATGCCCTGAAGAGATGCACATTTGGGACAAAATCTGCTGTTTTACCGCATCTTTCTTTGCTTAAGGAAGTAATTAGGATTTTTTTTTAATTCACGGTAATCGGGCAACCCTTGGAAATCGGTACACTCACCCCCAATGTACTTTATCAATTTTTGTTGGATAAGACATTTACGGACCGCAAAAAGTACCTTGAAATAAACGTTAAGTGGGCTCGAGCGAGGCACCGTATCTATTACACGAATTTTCGGGCACTTATTATACTAAGGTACGTTAAACTTGCCAGTTTTCAAAGTATACTCAACAAATTAAGACCAAAAAATTAACAGGCGTCCCTTAAACTTTCTGTTTTCCCGCAGTTTTTGTTAAATGTTTATAACTTATGTGTTTTCCGTAGAAAATCAAAACCTATAAATTCTAATCATCAATCATTAAAAGTGTGTTACGAATATTCGAGGATAGGAATTTTTTAAATACTACATTGTTCATTAACCTTTCAAGAATATCGGTATAACATTACAGATCAAATAATTGAAAAGAAAAAATTGGGGAACCCATTCATTGAGAGAGCATTGTGTCGCGTACTTAGCACTGCAGCACTTATTTTGGGCCATTTTTTCATGCAATCGTGTATAACTCTAAAAGAAAGTACGGTTACCTTGTGGCCATAAAGTGCTATGTTTTGATTTTCACAAGCTTCAATGCTATGTATGGCTTGTTTCGTGATTCCTTGATAAATTGTTTATTTTTAACAACAAAAATGAGAAAATTATGTCTTTCACGTGATATTGTAAACTCTGAGATGGAATATTTGACATATTTGCACGGCTGGGGTGGTAAACAAGAATACAGTTGAAATCATGAAGTTTTTAAACTACCGAATTGGTAACAACTGATCATTGAACTGTACTCGCTGTAGCCCTCGTGTTCGTATGTAGTTAATATACCGTCATACGAATTTTGGAATCTCTAGTCAATGGAATCTGCTAAGCAGTAATTAAACTCAATTGTTGTGCAGTCGAACCAGTTATGAAAGCATTTTTTTTTAATGAAAGCTCGACAGCACTCGTCGAGGTTGTTGTTCATACCAAAGTACAAGTGGTGATACATAATGAGAGCTTCAATCATACAAGACGTAAGAAGGAAAAATTTCTAGTGTTCTATCTATTTTGATTTTTGAAATCTGGTAAAGTAACAAATAACAATTAATGGCTTACAATTAAAAAAGTGCTACTTAACTGTATACAAATGCGAAAAGTAATCCCGTGAAACATCTATTTTCTTACCGGGCACAAAGTGCGGCAAGCCCTTTGCGCCCTCGGTCTGCCCTTTGGGCCCTTGAAATCACTTTGGGCCCATGGGCGCAAAGTACTTTTCTGCCCTAGGGCCCAAAGTGATTTCGCGGGCCCAAACTGTGCCCACGGGCCCAAAGTTGCACTTTGCACCCTGGGTAAGAAAAACAATATACGCGACTCGGGCACAAAAGTACACCAACCGCGCCCTTCGGGCGCTCATGTTTGTACTTAGGGCCCTAGTGGCGTAATGTACTATTTTAATGTACAATAATAAAAATTTCCTATTCGTTCAGTTTTTGTAACATTGCTGTCAGCATTCCTAATTAAAAT
>JAPYYV010008521.1:0-30243 GCA_030522625.1 Copidosoma aretas | reverse complement strand
CCCTTGTGCGCACTTTGTGCCCTTCGAGTACTTTCTGCCCACGGGCCGAAAGTACTTTCGGCCCTCCTTGGAGGGCCGAAAAAACTTTCGGCCCTAGGGCAGAAAGTCTCGGCGGGCACAAAGTGCACCCGCGGGCACAAAGTGCCACTTTCCGCTCTAGTGGCGTAATGTACTATTTCAAACAGTGTTTTGTTGCAATCCATAACTAGATTCAACAGTGTCGTAAATTACATCATGCCTCTTTAATAATAAAAACTAATAATATAAAAATAAGCAAGCCCTTTTATTTAAATCAACCTCGATTCGAAATCACTAATTAAAAAAAAATTATAACAACAAATTCGACGTCTTGCGAAAAAAGACCAGTCCATCAGAGTATGTGGACCGCGCTTTATCAAGTCCGTCACGCTTCATTTGAAGTAGTATCTGTCATCATCGGCAACCTTGAGCGACCTCTAAATTAGCTGGGCCTTAAAAACTTCTATTCTCTTCTCTTTTGTAAAATATGTCAACGAAACTGACAGCCTACTTATACGCTTGCGTGCAAAGTGCAAATATTTCCTGAATCTGACTATCTTAGACACAAACACATGACCTTTCATCCCGATTTTCTGATTTTGAAGAAATTTAGAAACACTTTTTATGAAAACAATTGCGGTTTTATTTGATTGTGAAACTATCTACACGTAAACGTGACTTTAGATTATACATTTTTCGAACTGTGAAATAACTAGGTAGTTGTAAACAAATCGTAGTAAATACAAACGATTTTTCAAACGTTACTGTACCGTGCTCTTCTTTACGCAAAGTCATCTCGCTTATCATTGAAAAAAAGCAGACTTGTTTGGACACGTAAAAGTCAACGCAATTCAAAGCTTTTACTGTACTGATAAATCACTCCATGCTTTTATTATTGGTTCGATACAAAAAATTCATGTAATTAAGATATTTAGCTCGACATTGCATTTTGTATCATATCGATATGTATACAAGACATCGTTTTACTGTAACGAAATAGTACGCCATATAATCAATATCTCACGAACGCAGTAAATGATGTTTTGGTGCAGAAATATAAAGGAGTAAACTCCTACTCATACTTTTCAAAACCCAAAAAATTATGTTACAGATATAAAAAGCAAGCAACATGAGCAAAATCGGGATAAACGGATTCGGACGCATCGGTCGTCTGGTGCTGAGGGCCTCCATCGAGCGTGGAGCACAGGTACGCATTAAGTATGCATATTATGCACACGTTTTGAAATAAATTATCCGTGCAGGGTTGTGCAACTTATGTATTTAACTTGCATCACCAATCCAATTTCCTATTTTTTCAGTTGAATAGTCAATAACAATCTATTTTACAAATTTTCCAGGTCGTTGCTGTAAATGACCCGTTCATAGGTCTTGACTACATGGTCTACATGTTCAAGTTCGACTCCACCCATGGCAAGTTCAAGGGTGAGGTCAAGGCCGAGAATGGTTTCCTTGTCGTTAACGGCAAAAAAATCACGGTATTCTGCGAGCGCGACCCCAAGGCTATTAAGTGGGCTGAGGCTGGTGCCGAATACGTCGTCGAATCCACTGGTGTCTTCACCACCATCGACAAGGCCTCCGTAAGTTCAATTGCCAGCTCTCAACTTCAAAAATTAAAGAATTGAGTAAATTATTGCTTTTCTTCTTTTTTTCCTCCTAGGCTCACTTGGAAGGTGGAGCCAAAAAAGTCATCATCTCCGCCCCATCAGCTGATGCTCCCATGTACGTCGTTGGCGTCAACCTTGACTCATACGACAAGAGCCACAAAGTTGTGTCTAACGCCTCCTGCACAACTAACTGCCTCGCTCCACTTGCCAAAGTCATCAACGACAACTTTGAGATTGTTGAGGGTCTGATGACTACCGTTCACGCTACCACTGCTACCCAGAAGACAGTCGACGGACCATCTGGCAAAGTTCGTCCTGTTTATATAATCTCGCACAACGCACTAATTTGTATATAAAATCATGTATTGGGTAGATTAAAAAACATAAAATAAATTCAACAGCTATGGCGTGACGGTCGTGGTGCTGCGCAAAACATCATCCCCGCGGCCACTGGTGCTGCCAAAGCTGTTGGCAAGGTCATCCCTGCCCTGAACGGCAAACTCACCGGTATGGCCTTCAGAGTGCCAGTCGCTAATGTTTCAGTCGTCGATCTGACAGTCCGTCTCGGCAAACCGGCGACCTACGACCAAATCAAGGAGAAAGTCAAGGCTGCTGCCGCTCCGGGTGGTCCCCTCGACGGCATTCTTGGCTACACAGACGAAGAGGTCGTTTCATCGGACTTTGTTGGCGACTGCCGCTCCAGTATTTTTGACGCCAAGGCCGGTATCCCGTTGAACGACAACTTCGTAAAGCTCATCTCGTGGTACGACAACGAGTTCGGCTACTCATCTCGTGTCATCGACCTCATCAAGTTCATGCAATCCAAAGATTAAATGCAAATGCAAGAGAACTTAAGGAGGGCGTGGTAAGTTGCTGATATATTCACTCAGTTTTTTTAGCTAGACTCTCTGATAGCGTGTCTATCTGTACTTTTGGTATTCAAGTTTATTGAATGACTGATTTCAAGATCACGCAAGACTAATTTGATGAGATAATTAGCTCAGATTGGCAATTTTTAGTCAATCTGAGTCAGTCACTTATCTACATTATTATTATTACTGCAAAAAGCATCACCGTTAACTAAAAATCTTCATAGTTATACACTCTTACAACAGAAATAACAATTGTAATGTTTTTCTATTTACAGGTGAGTTCTCGAACGAGAATCAAAAGGAAGAGATCGGCAGTAATTATAATAATTATACATCGTAAGCTCTTCACATCGTCGGCCGTGCATCATCAAATGGGTCACGTAGCAAGAATTCGTTCGAGATTCCAAAAAACAATTGAAAAATTAATAAAAAAAAAAAAAAAAAAAAAAAAAATTTATTTCTAAAAACATATTTAACAGTATGATTAAAGTAGCCGAGTTGCAGTGTTGTCGAATCACGGAAATGAGAGTGGCATATGTTCGTCATCCAATAGAGGCCGGCTCTCTAAAAAACCTCATGAAACTCGTTACATGTTTAACTTTTACTGCTCACGCTTCAAGAGAAATACAAATATTTTTGAGAATCCTCAATTCCGTTTCGACATAATTATTTAAAAAGTATATCTAATAACATGATTGATCATTCAGTTTTGGCTGTGTACATTATTCAAACTTTGGAACAATTATGTAATACAGATAAATGACTATTCAACAAATATATTCGTACAATTCTGTTCTTCAGAAAATTTACTTTAGTTTACTACAGTAAATTCATTTTTCATGAGTTCAAATAAACATTGTTATCATAATCTTGTTTTTTTATTCTTCATTATATGTGATATAAAGAATAATAGTTTTGAAGGAGTCGTGGTAGGTGATTAAAACAGTATTTTTTCCATTTATTTTTTTATGGGCATCAACTTTATATATACAGAGTATTTATATAAATACAAAAAAGGCGACTTGTTTTCATAGACAGTGAGAGATTATGTCCAAGTACTAAAACGATTTTAACAGATGAATTTATAATAAAATATCGCGTCCTCAAATATGGCACAGAGACTTTCATTTATATTGAAAACATTCATAATTGTAATGTTTATTTTAGCAACCTCATATTTCGTTCTCTTTATAATTCTGCCTGTATTTATATGATAATCAGTAAACGATTCAACGTCGGTACACCCAGCCGACAAGGCAGTTGCAATTACATTAATTTCTCATTGTAAGACTCGTCGCCTTTATTTTCATATTCCTCCTTTCCACAATTTTCGCTGATGATACAACTGACGTCTACGTCGACAAGTCGAAACCACCTTTATTTACAACAGCTAAAAAATCAAAGAAACTCTACGTGTTTTACACACTTGATTTCTGACGCATATTCACATACCTACATCGCATCATTATTTTTCGGTCAAGTTAAACTTTGAACTTTTATCGCACACCACATACATTTTATTACGAAGCTTATTCATTATGAAAAATATTTTTGTTTCATTCTGTAGATTCAACCGTGAGAATTTCTTATTTACTTTACAAAGCAAATCTCATAAATTTATAACAAAGTTTTTACAACTTTGCGCCTTAACTCTTCTGTGATATGCATCCGTGCAACCTCCACAATAATGAGCATTTTTAGTAGCCTTGATGGTTTGGTAATTTTTTTTAATTGTGAGCTATCATGTACATTAATTATAACGTAAAAGTGTCGATGGCCCAAAAGTAGGGATATTACGATTTCATTTTTTGTTCATTTTTTAAAATTGAGATATAGTAAGATGTTACGAGCATATAAATATTATACACGGACGACTAGTACCCGAGCTTTGCTTAACCGATGATCGGAGATAGTATACAATACTAAAACGTGCGATAATCGTAAATTTATTGATAGTATAATAAATCGAAAAAAACTGCGTTCAACAACGTTAAAAATCAACGAAGAAAATTCTACTAGCAGGTGACGAAGTGTTTGCATGTTAGAAACTAGCAGAGCGACTGTCTGAGAGAAATTTGTTTTTTGTAAAAATTATTTACTTAAACGTAAATAATTAATTTTACTTTCAATATATAACTCAATTATGACATTAAAAATAAAGCTTTAGAGTTATAGCGCTCTTTCTCCAACATAGGCGCACTATCACTGTCGATTGCCTGCTAGTAAAATATTATCGTTCATTATTAGTTGATTAAATACGGTTTTAAAAGCCACATTAATAAGATCGGTTATAAAATAAAATTGTTGCGTCTGTTTAAAAACACTTTAACAAAAAATTAAAGATCCACGACAAAACTTGACAATTAATTAAAAAGAATATTTGTATTTAGCATAAGAACATTCTTATTTAACATAAAAATAAGATAAATTTTATAACTTACTGAGTCGTTTTCTCGATCTTAACGTGCGCGTTCCTCGTGTTTATTTGACAATACACGACAGTGAATGGGATCATGTCAAGAGTAGAAGTTTTGCCCTGAGATTTATTCTCTCTTGCAACGCACCGGCAAGTTCGCGCGTCAGCTCTTCGCATACCTGCCGCAGCTCCGCATTTTTCTCACGTAGCTCCTGAAGCGTCAACGTCTTGATACTTCCATCTGCTTCTTCTTTCGCCGACTCGTCTTGGTTCTCTTTTTCTGAAACACCAAGAAATTGACTTTGTCTTAAGTGGTCGAATTTTTTGTTCTATTTATCGCAATGAGGATTCGTCACTTTAGGAACGTACAGGCATCTTTTTCGCTTTACACTGGCTATGTTTAACATAATGATTATTTTCCTACCTCGCTTAAACTATTCTTTACTTACTTGGACTCGGTTTTTTATAAATATGGAATGCACCACAAACACCAGTGAACTGTTGTGTGGGAGGAACATTGTTTTCTATAGTCTGAATCTCTCTGTCTCTTGACGCGAACTGCGAGAAATCTGCGACAAAGCCTTGCTCGTCGCTGTGCAATCTCGATCCTTCGCCTTCGCTTTTCTGGCCCACTAATTTTCTCGTTGTCGTTGATGTCTGCAAGTAGGTTGGTTCGAATTTTCGATGTATTTGAGCGAATTAAAAAAAAAAAATTAAAAAAAAAGTAATAAATCGTTATTCGTCTTTCATTTAGGAATAAAATTTGTATGATTGAAAAGACGAGCAGCAATTGGAGAGTGTTAAACGAACGTGTAATGAAACTTACGATTCCTGGTGAGACTCTTGGAGGTACAGTAGGCGGGGCTCCTAGAAAATTTTGGCCATTTTTTCCTATCATTCGAAATACACATGATTTTAACGCAAAAGAATAACATAAAGTGCACCAAAACCTTTAAGAAAGGAGACAATCCTTCAATATCAGAAATTTATTAAGCCAATTAACCCCAATAACCCCAATAACCCAGGCGAATCGAGTTAAATATTATTAATCGAAAAGTTTAACAGACACGGAATAATAAATTTCTGACCCTGAAAAAAACAAAGCACCATAAAAAATAGGAAAGTAATTTTTCTCCGAAAAAAGTGATGAAAAATTATTTTGAACAGAAATGTAGAGATAAAAATATGTAAATGTCAACGAGCCTATTTAAAAAAGAAGCCTGCACGTGTAGGTTGAAACAAAGCAGCACAAACAAAACGCAAAAACAGAAAAGGCAACAATTCTTTGAACAAACACACAGAAAAAGAACTCAAACGAATTGTGAAAGAGATGTAAGAAATAAAGAGTCACGACCAACCTAGTTTGTTCAAATCGAGACTAGAGCTCCTCGTGTGGGTCCTGTAGGGTCTGGGCGGGGGTGGTGGCGGCGGCTCCTTCTTAGGGGCAGCTATCACAGTCTCCTCTGGCAATGGCAGTCCTGGCTTCTTGGCAAGTGGCCTCTGGATCCCAAGGCCAGCCCCGAGGGAGAGCTCGTCGTCCCCGACAGTGAGGATGGAGCTAACGCCGTTGTTACCGTTAGCGTTCGAAGCGAGGATCGCCGCCTCGGGTGTGAGCCGTAGCGGCACCGGGTGCAAGATCTTCGGGTCACGCTCTACCGCCGACTTTTGGAAGTCGAAGTTGCAGGGCTTGGGCCCTGGACTCGTGATCGAGCTGCTGTTGTTGCTGTTGTTGCTCGTGTGCCCGCTCGTGCCCGTTGGTGAGTCCACAAACTTTGTCCATTCCTTGCTCTTGTCCTTGCTCGCATTGGCAGCTGCGGCAGCGGCAGCCTGAGCGGCCCTCGTGGTGGGACTAGTAGTGCGGGGTGCGGGCACGGGCAGCACGACGGGAGGCGGAGGCGGCTGTTGAGGCGGCTGGGACGGCGGTTTCACGAGCATGGACAGCGAGGGTGGCAACACGTCCGGTAGGGGCACTTGGTTCCGTCGCAGCACGGCCAGGTGCATCGCCACGTAAAACTCGTGCAGGCTCAGGGCACTGTCACGCGTCACGTCCGCCAGCTGCCAGATGCGGCGCAGCTCCTCGACTGGTAGCCGTGACTTTTCAAAAAACCTGCGTGCTACGGAACCAGATACCAGACCGTCTGGATTGGCCTGCAGCGTAGCAAACTGAGCTGCATAGTACTCCCGCTGCTCGTCATTTATCGTCCACACCTGCTCTTCTGGATAGCTCTCGCAGTCCTCACCTTCACCTGCAACAAGTTTAATTATGTTTAAAATACTGTAAATCAACTGTCGCCGTTACAAGCGCATCCTTAAACATAAGTCGGTGAGTGTTCATCAACACGCTGTCATCAAATATAATTTGAATTATCATTTGATTTAGTTAACAAATTTTGTTTTTTTGGAAATTAATTTACATAAATCTTTTGCAAACTGAGCGAATTCTGATGCACCAAATTTTCTTTTTACGGTTTTAATTTCTTTAATGAGTATCATGTTTCTCACGCACAAGCATACATAGATTGTGCTAAAATAAACTAAGCAAATCCTCAATAAATTGATGTTTTGTGAAATCGTTATTAATTTGTAAAGCCAATTACCTTCATTCGCCATATTGAACGAATGCTGATTAATGGTCGTCTTAATAGATTATTAGTAAAACCAATATTCTGAATGAGATATATTATTACCGTTCAAATGACTATTAATGATAAGATGTTTTGGCATTCAATTAAAAAAAACAAGCTTTAAATTTATTTATAATTAATGACTTGTTGAATTTTGAATCTATTAACTTTAAAACTCCTACAAAGTGTTAGTTTTGAAAAAGAACTGATTTTTTAAACTCTGCAAAGAACAACAAATTTACCATCATCGCTGCTGTGACGCTCAGAACTTTCCTCTTCAGTACCAAGCAGCTGCCTCTGCTCTTCAGAAACCAATAGACTCTGCCAGCCTCCAGAAATTGAGTCAAGAGTCGCCTCTCCTCCCAGTGCACCATCATTTCTCTCCTGTGTTACGCTATTTGTTGGTGTCGGCGAGTCCGTACTGCCACCTTCAGTCTCTCGTGGGGATTCCACCTCACTCTCACTTTCAGTTGTACTTTCAGGCATGTGGTCACTTGATTTAATTTTCAAACTTTTCTTGGGAAAATGCTTTTTGCTATCCAGTTCTTCTTCACCCGTTGATGAAGACCATGTAAATCTAGGTAATGTCAGTTCGTTTACTGATGCTGTGATAAGATCTGTATGAATTTCAAGGCCTGCTTGATGTGCTGCCACTAACTTAAGAGCTGCATAAAACTGCTTTCTATTGAATGTATTACTCTTAGCAGGATCACAGATATCTAAAATCTGAAAGTAATGTTTTTTTTTTATATTTCTGTTTCCAGTAATACTTTGACATCAAGCAAATGGTTACAATGAGTATACTTTAAAATAAAGTTGGATTGATAAAGACTGCATGAGATAATTATTCAATCAGTTAAACTGAAGCCATAATAATAATAATAATAATAATAATAATAATAATAATAATAATGCAAGAACACAACTTACAAAATTACATCAAACTATATATCAAAATTTCACAAATTAACAGTAATCACTTGTAATGAAATTATCACAGCTGCGCAAAACGGTAAAAATAAGGTCGGAGTATGCAACAGAGCATGAACAAATCAAACAGTACCACATACCATACACCTAGTTGGTAATAGTGTCAAAATATTAAAAATTGAATGCATTTAACCTACGTTGTGTCATTGAGGTAAAATTGAAGATTTCACTTGAAACTGATACCCTATCTATTTCTTTAAATATCTCAAACAAAGGAAAACTATTGAATTGAGATGAAAACAATTACTACTACAAGAATAGCTGCATACATCTGCAATATATTATGAGCATAATTTAAAAAAAAAACCTTTTTGAAGAAAAGTGTGTAAGTAATAATCAATAAACTGATTGTTTGCATACACCAAAATAATACTTAACACTAGTTGCTTTTTAAAGTTTACAGAAAATAAATTATCCGAGCTTCCAGTGAAAACAACAGATCAAAGCAAAGTCAATAGGTAAGTGAAGGTTGAGCAAGATAAAAGAAAAATGAAAAGCTGGACGAGCAACCAAGCTTACCGCAAGGGTGACATGACTGGGCAGATTAGCGGACCTGAGTAGCTGTCCAACCTTGGAAGCGGGCACAAAGTCGGATTCAGCGTTCTCGCAGCAATAGATAAGTACGTCACCGTAATACCTATGCTCCGTGTCCGTCAACTGGAGGCTGGACATAGGCAGCGACTCCAAGTCCATAACTCACGCGCTGACTCCGTTTTACAACGTTTGCAGAACCACCTTCTTTGCAAATGAGCTGCTTTTCCCGTAATGAAGAATACGCACAAATTAACTTCTTTACTTAAGTACTTATTAGTTTTTACGTATATAAGGATATACATCCATCTGTCACAAGTATATCTATTGATGTATATAAAACTTTAAAACAGTACCAAACTAATCATGGAGAAGGGAAGTATATCGAAGACAATTAAGATGAAACGAAAGGTATTTGTGTTAATTTCACTAGCAAGAAAATGCGGGGATCGTGGGACGTGGAGTAGAATTTGTGGAAATAAAGAACTTAATAAACTACACACCATGTAAACTGACACCCGGAGCGCCATGTTAAATTGCACACGCACATCATCCATCATCACAAGACTCGCGACCCGCAACCTTTCTTTCATAAAACTTTTATGGATGGCATAACTAAGTAGTGTGTACAGACTAATTTTAATTACAGATCACAATACTTATTACAAACCTATTTGTTAGGAGCAGTGCATTTGAGGGTATGTGACCATCAAGGTTTCGGAGGTGCTGGGTCTTGGGGGTGAGATCGTGAGATGAAGAAGCTTGCATTTGCATGCAGTTCCTTATTATTTCACTACCGTCATAGATTGTCCATTGTCCAGTCAAAAGCCGGAGGGATCAGATGTGAGGGGAATGTTTTTTTTGTCGAGAAGAAAAATGCGAAGTTTTGATTAAACATAAAACTGCAGATTGGAAATTAATCGGAAGCTGCTGCCGTGCTGTTGCAGGAGCCGCAATTTGCAATTCCGCAATTGCAAACTTTGACCGCAAGAGGTGCTGCTGTACTTAAGTCAAGATGGCGTATACATGTATAAACACAACAAACAAACGTTTGATAATAGAGAGATATATATATATATATAATACGATTAGCTACATTATTTGTTAATTGTTTTAATTACGTTTCAAATTTTTATATATATATATATATATATATTTATATATGCGTATAATGTAGTACTTACTATTAAAAAATGAAACATCTCATTTTTTCAAACTCTACTTACTTATTGTGAATGTTATCGCAACCTGTCGCAATAGTTCATGAACTAAACTGTTCCCTCTGCACTTTACGTACACATACGTAGTTGATAGTTGATTCAACACAGTTGCGCGCTGCTCGATCCGTCGGATCGTACCATTCGTATTGATCATCGGATCATAAGTAGGGGTAAACGTAAACGGTACAGTTGTTGGCCACCGGTCACCGGATAGTGATTGACCGCACATGTATTTTTAAATGGAGCATGTACGTATATATACATAGATATAAGAATAACTCGCGTGGCCAATCACTATCCGGTGGCCAACAACGCGATTTTTGCGGGGGAAAAAATCTCAAAAAAAATAAAAATCGCACTCTGCGCAGCGCAGCTTTTAAACATAAACAAAATGTTTCACAACAGTGGTAACACTGGCAACAGTCAACACTACAGTCATGACTCATGAACAGTGCCTCGTGTCAGCAGGTGTCAGTACTCTGCAGTCTGCACTCAGTCCGCTCAGTCGTGTCACTCGGTGCCCGCCCACGCAGAACTATACCGTTTTAAGATCCTAAACTATTGTGTCTTTATTAAATTAATTGATAGAAGCACGCCATTTCATAGGAATATATATCCTGATGGATTTACAGAAAAGTAAGTGCCTGTAAAATAAAATGTTATATTAATTATATTAATAAAAGTGTTATCTTCAATATAAGTCAACTAATAGGACTATTAATTAACTGTTAAAATGAAAAACAAAAAAAAAAAAAACACTATTTTTTACTTGTTGATTATTACAATACTATAGCTTTGTAGGATTCATGTAAACTTTTTCTAATGATCTATGAATAAGTCGTCTCAGATTAAAATCTCAGTTGTTAAGTTATTTTTTATTTATATTGAAAAGTTTGATCGTATTCTAGCTAATATTTGTTGAGGCTGTCGATTTTACCAATTGATTTTTTGAATCGAATGATTTTAAATATATTTTCAACTTATTTAAATTAACATGAGAGTTTTTTTTAACATGGAATTAGTAGAACCGAAAAATTTCCAGCTCGAGTTGCAGCCGTTGCAGCTAATGGTTTGCTCCTCACGCATTTTTTAAAAATATTTAAAGAATTATGCAAAAATTGTAATTATATTTTAATAATAATAATTATATAAAATAATAATTATAATTCGATCTAAGTAACGAACGATAGATAATCTTTCGATATGCCAAATTTCAAACATTTTCAATATGTAATTTTTTTGTCATTAACAAAAAAACCATTTTTCATAAATCGTAACTTTTTCAATTTGCAACTTTGAGATTTGCAATAAAATGCATCCATTTAAATCCTATGGCGGGGACAGAATCAGCAAGCCTGCCAAAGTTTAAACTTGACAATTTTGCAATAGTTATCTAAATTTTAAGAATGATAATGATTTTTTTATCATATAATTTTTGTTTTTATACTTTCTGTTTTTTGAGTTTCTTAACTTTGGAACTTGTTTTTGGTGGAAACCCCCATTTTTTATTTTTTGAAATTACCAATTCCCTACGTAAAATTATCCGCTAAACAATTTTTTGATAAACTTTTTTCTCCAATTTCGAGATATTACGAAAAACTAAAAAAAAAACTCAAGTTTTAAAGTTATTTTGCAATAAAAACCATGTTCCTTTGCTAGTTCATTCTTCATTCTAATTTTTCTATTAATTGGTAACTATTTGAGTCAATTCGTTATTTCCCATCCAAAGTCCGCATTGCAGATGCAGACACGAGTTTTTGAACCTTACCTCCTGAGGAGGTCCTCCTCCCTCCTCCCTCCGACGAACTTAAAACGCAGAAAAACGCACATACAAACAGTCTGTACTCTGTGCGCGTTGCGTTTGATTGCAATTTGCAGATTTACACACGATCGCGAAATAAATATAGTAGTACTTATATAACACCAACATGCAAAAGTTGCAAAACATTGCTTATTAAGCACGTGTATATAATATGTATGCTTGTATGTATGCATGCATGTACACTATGCGGACACTAATTCACGAACTCCGCAAATCGAGGCTCCGCGAGTTGAGTGTCATTGTAGCGGGTATTCCACAGCAGCTCGCATCTAACCTTACTTACTTTAACACGTGCAGTGACACTCAACTCGTGGAGCCTCGATTTGCAGAGTTCGTGAATTAGTATCCGCATAGTGTTCCGCATAGTGTACATACGTATGTTGTACAACAGTGAGTCACCGTCGTCACCGACACCCACCGGTATCTTATTCACAACCCGCGAAATCACTAATGAAATTAACATGACATATATGTAAGACATTATTAAGTTCCGCAGTTTCCCAAGTTCCCACTCTTTCCAGTTCCACACCATTCCCGGCAATTTTGGTAATTTGGTTTTGGTGTCGTGTATTCTACAATTGAACAGATGTAAGTGCACATCTTCGTGTGACAATAATTATCTCGAATAAAGTACTAACTTTAAGCTTAAGGTACTTACTTTTTTAATAGTGTATAGTATACGATATACATGCTGGCAGTGAATTTAATCCACCTCATGATCATATAAAAAAATCGAAAAACAAGAGGTTAGATTGTTGGTTCTGTTCATATAATTTTTAAAATGAACTCTCTTTGTTATTTTTGTGGTATATACAGTCAATGAATTTGATACAGTTAAAATTTAATGTAATTTTCCTTGTAGCTTGTTAATAATTATTTCTCTGAATATCTGCTGGTTTAATTTTAACTAGTAGAAATTTGCATATTAGTTTTCTAATAAATGTTTTTTTCAGGGATTTCACTAACTATTAAACTACGTGTGAATACAAAACCGTAAAAGTCCAGCAGATCATGTGGTGAAAACAATGTTATAAGTATAGGTGGCTTAGAGACTAAATAAACATGATGCGTGTATCAAGAATATTTGTCCTGAGGCAGTGGCAGCTGAAGAGTCAGACATTTTACACATCTAGTTCACAACAGATTGATATTTCTCTGAGCAATGTCGATGAAGACAAGTTGCAGGCAGCTCCTATGCTTGGGAGGGCGTTGTATATGGACGCCCAAGCAACGACCCCAATGGATCCTAGAGTACTGGACAAAATGATGCCTTATCTAACTTCGTACCAAGGAAATCCTCACTCTAGGACACACATGTATGGCTGGGAATCAGAAGCTGCGGTGGATCATGCTAGACAGCAAATTGCGGATTTGATTGGAGCAAATCCAAAGGAAATTGTTTTTACTTCTGGTGCTACAGAGAGCAACAATTTAGCCATCAAAGGTGTTTCCAAGTTTTATAAGGAGAAAAAAAATCACATTGTCACAACACAGACTGAGCACAAATGCGTACTAGATTCCTGTAGATATTTACAAGGAGAAGGTTTTAAAGCCACTTACTTACCAGTCATGTCGAATGGACTGATTGATCTAGAGGAGTTGGAAGCTGCAATTACTCCAGAAACTTCTTTGGTTTCAATAATGACAGTCAATAATGAAATTGGAGTGAGACAGCCAATTAAGGATATAGGTTTTATTTGTAGAAAAAACAAAGTATACTTTCACACTGATGCAGCTCAAGCCATTGGCAAAGTTCCCATGGATGTTAATAAAATGAATATTGACCTTATGTCTATCAGTGGTCATAAAATATATGGCCCAAAGGGTGTAGGAGCTTTATATGTTAGAAGAAGACCCAGGGTACGATTAGAGCCAGTACAAAGTGGGGGTGGACAAGAAAGAGGATTAAGGAGGTAAAAAATGTTCAGTTTACTTTCTTTTATTTTGAATCTCACGCATTATAATTACACATGAATTGTCTCTTTTTTCAGTGGCACTGTTCCTGCTCCCCTAGCAGTAGGCCTAGGAGCAGCTTGTGAAATAGCAAATTATGAAATGTCTTATGATCACGAGTACATTACACAACTCAGTCAGCGTCTTATAGACGGAATTATGGGACAATTGACGCATGTGATACGTAACGGCGATCCTATTTCCTGGTACCCAGGGTGTGTCAATTTATCGTTTGCCTGTGTTGAGGGAGAGTCTCTGCTAATGGCTTTGAAAGATATTGCCTTGAGCAGTGGGTCGGCATGTACAAGTGCTAGTTTAGAACCAAGTTACGTTCTAAGAGCGATTGGAGCGTCTGAAGATTTGGCACACTCAAGTATAAGATTTGGGATTGGAAGATTTTCAACGCTGGAAGAAATAGACTATGTTGTTGAAAGTACTGTCCGACACGTGACGCGATTGCGAGATATGAGTCCTCTGTGGGAGATGGTGCAGGATGGCATCGACTTAAAGACGATTAAATGGACACAACACTAAGCCAGCTACGATAATGACTTGTTTGATACATCTAAAGACTGCTTCTCTTTTATGTCACACTGACAAAGAAAAGACGTGTTATTTCACAAATAATGTAATTTGTGTGCTGTACATATTGTTATCACGCACGTGCTCAGATATTGTTTTCTTAATACTTATAAGTTTGGTAGTAATTAAGTAAAAAGCTCAAATGATTATTTTTAAATTCATGAATTTTTATCAAAATTTTGTCCGAAAAATCATCGAGCGATTCGATAATTATTGGCAAAATAAAAAATACATTTGTAATTAAATTGTTGGCCTGTGAGTAAAAAGTAGTATACCACACTATAATACTTACCTCTATCCAAGTTTGAAGCTTTGAACAAGTTCAGAACATATTGTTCAGAACCTGCTCTCGTAGGTTCCAATTTTTTACTAAATAAATAATAAATACCATACTCATAGCAGTCTCGCCCTCTTTCGTAGCTTTTACAATTAACCAGTTGGTGCACCAACCCCATGGAGGTGCACCTTAATTATTGTTTAAAATTTGAACTGTCCAAATCCTAATTGAATTTTTAAAAAACAAAGAGTATCATTGGAACTCGGATTCTCGGAATGCTCAAATGACTTAGTTGTGCTGCATGTTCAAAGCGAACGTGATAAGTTTGAAATTTTTGTCCATACTTAGAAGGTGTAAGTACAATATACAGCATGAGAGGCACACCCTATCACTATTATCAGTAGCATATATTGCTCCGAGCGAAAATTAATTCGTGTACAGGGGTGGTATACTCATACTTATCATGTAACTTTGCTTTCGTCTGCAAAAGAATTTGGGCAGGGGCTCGATTGAGGTAGCGAAAATGAGCGAGCTATTCTAACTTCCTCGCGATTTAGAAAGAGAGAATATACAATTTTCTCAATGCTAAACGCATTTAAAATCGCTCGCTCATTTTCGCTACCTCAATCGAGCCCCAGACTTAACTTCAACTTAAATGCATCTTCTGACGAATTTAAAACAGATATTGGTCTATCTAGCATACCTGTGCAAACTGCAAAAGCGAAAACAGTTAGTTGCACGATACCGCCCCTGCAGCGTGAGTGCGTATGCGTGCATGTGCGACTGGTACATACATACCACATTCATGTACTATAGGTGTTTACTTTTCTATGTTTTGTTTGGATAAATTTTCCGCGAACATGTGCACTGTGCATCAGTCATACAAATGCAGTGTTTCAAGCAGATGAGCCTTTTCTTTTCACAATGAGTTCACCCTCTGATGCCGTGTGCCGTCCGTAGTACTCCGTACTGTCCGTACTGTCACTAGGTCACTACTTACTGTCCGTATAGTGCCTTCTAATCTCTGATAGTGCTGTCTGCGACCTGCGTGTGATTATGCGAGAGAGATACAAAGTCAGTGAGATATGCTGAGATAGACAAAGACAAACCTGTGAGAAAAAATAATTATAATTATACTATTCAAGTTAACAGGAAATTTGAAGACGCTGACGTCGGTGACGTGAGTCTGGGGACTCTGCAACTTGTTGGGACAGTGTGTCGGGACACTCAAGACTCGGGAGTCTCGGGATGGCAGATAAAAATTCACGCATATAAGTATATATAAGTACATTCACGAGAATCTGCTGAATCTGCTCACGACAGTCACGACCGCGTTGGAATGGAGCCAGGTGTTTTCGTTGTTACGAAAACGCTTTTCGAACGTATTTCTGTCTAGTGTATAATACATACTTACTGACGAGGGTATTACTGAGCGAGCCTCTCTGTCTCTCTCTTTGTATAGCATTATTATATAAAACCTGAGATAAAACCCGAAACGCGAAAGTTTTCGCTTCACGCAAGAACTTGACACACGGCCCTTTAATTCTTTCTCTCTTCTTTATTCCTTTGTTTTGTGCGCCCATAAACGTTGGTACCCAGAGACATGCCAATAATCACGTGTTAAAAGGATCAGAAGTATTGCGGAGTATTTTCGAAGATCTAAAGCCTAAGATTAGTAATTCCTGAGGAATCGGTGAATTTTTCTGATGCCCATTAACCCATGCCGAGTTATTAACTACCCAACTTGATTTCCATTATCCACAGTAAGTAGTACATCCTTACCCTTGTGCCTGCCAAGATTAAGTGCATTTCAACACACTCTCAGTTTGCCTTTTTCAAAAAGATGGATGGTCGGATTGACAAGGAACTGTGCAGCATGCTGCACAGAATTTGGAACATCGACAGTGGTATGTCATTTTTTAGTTTTGTTTACCAGATCAGCCTTCATACTTTGACAATATACAGTGATTACTATTAACTCTTGGCAGATGATTTTTATTTTGAAGATGATTGCATAGTAGAGAATATCGATGATATTATTAAACCCTACACGGATGATGGTGTGGCCATAAGGAAGATATTTGTTGGCAACATAGCACAAAGAGTATGTGGTTGCATCTTTTCAATTTTTGTAATATTACTTTAATGGAACATCAAATTACCTTACATACTTCATTACAGACCACGCACAAAGATCTGGAAAAGTTATTTTCAAACTATGGTGAATTGGACAGTTGTTTTGTAAAAAGACAAAGTGGTAAAAGCAATTTTGCTTTTGTAACTTTTAGAAACAAAGAAGATGCCCTTAAGTATGTGAAATAATTTAATTTTTTATCCGTGATTGGTCTAAAAAATGGAATCAATCTATTATTTATTTGTTTAATTAGAGCAACAAAAGATGGCTATCAAAAAAAAATTCATCTCCACAATAGAGATTTGAGAGTTATGCCAGCTGACTCGTGGCATCAACCAGACAGTATTGAGTATCAATCGAAAAAGTGTCCAAAATTTACGGAAGATTTTACATATGAGTTGAATATTGATGCAGAGGTCCATAAACTGAACAATGATTGCTTGATTCACGTATTCTCATACCTTCCTGTTGTTGATCGAATCGCAGTAGAAAGAGGTATTTATTTACTGTAATATTTAACTTCATATTTAAGGTTTGTAAAGTAAGAATTCCGTGAGATACCGTATTGTGGAAACTTCATCTCAACAATCACAAACGGAAGGTGTGCAAGGGGTTCATATCCAAGCCCATAAAATGTGTGGTATCTATGATGTCAAATAAGAACCAAGGCAATACACCAGGCTGTCCTGAATCTTTCTAATATTTCCTAATATTTATTTCTAATACATAAGTATATGGGGTTTCATTAAGACTTCCCTTGATCTGCTTAAAATTTTTAACATACAGTTTGCAAACGATGGAAAGTACTCAGCAAACAGTCGTGGCCGACTTTTAAAAAGCTGGACTTGATGAATTCAACCTGGGGATTTGGCAAGCTAACAAATCGGGAGGTCGGATCTGACAGAATCAAAGTTAACAATTTCGCTAGTGAAATGATCGATACGCCGATTCTACGTAAAGTTCTGCTTCGTTGCGGCCAGTTCCTCACACACATCGATATCAGTCTGAGTACGGATAGGTTGAACGTCAGTACGCTAACAATTGTTGGCAAAATGTGTCCCAATCTTCAATACATTGATGTTAGCACGCTCACGGTCACGCCGGCTGGTATCAAGGCTTTAACGGAGAGCTGCAAAGAAATCGAAGCATTGAGCTTAGGTCGCTGCTCCAACAGTTGTGACAATGACCTGTCCCATCTGTTCCAGAAAAATAAAAAGCTGCGGTACTTGAGGATGATGCAGAACTCGATGACCGGCAAGTGTTTGATGAATCTGCCGGCAGATTCCATAGAGACGATCATTTTAATCGAGTGCCTCAATATATCGCCGTGCTATTTTTCTAATGTAAGACGTTTCGTATTATTGATATAATTATTAATGCTTTAAAAGTTCTCACGTTGATTTTTTCCGGTATCTTTAATTTTGTATTTCAGGCTATTGAAAAACTTTACAACTTGCACACGTTAATGGTGACTAAATGTGTAACTTTCAACGACCAGGCTGTGAAAGGGATTAGTTCCTGTTCTGGAAATTTGAAAGTCTTGAACTTCTGTGATTATTTTCCAATGATAAGGAAATCTGTCATGATAAACCTTGCTGACCTTGTTAATTTGGAAACTCTGGAAGTTCCTACAAACGATTCAGTTCACGATGAATTTTTAATTGCTGTTGGAAAGCAATGCAAGAAATTATCAACTGTCAATGTCAGCTGTGCGTATGCTTGAAAAAATTATTCAAACGATTGTCAAAATATTTCAATGTATTATATCACGGAAAAACGTGTATTGTAATTTTAGCTTGCAACTCTGTAACGAATGAGGGTCTGGCGGGTATCACTTCACTTCCGAATCTCCAGCATTTATCCATAAACTACTTGGGTAAAGTGACGGATGAAGTTCTGACTCTGATGCCGAATCTGCGCACAATGGAGTGCCGAGGATGTCCGAGAATAAAAAACGCGGGCCTCTGTACACTCCTTGAGGAGTCGCACAATCTCGTGTTGCTCGATCTGTCGGGTTGTAACCAGATATCAAATAAGCTCATTGAAGTTGCTATCGCTTCGACCAAAAGCCGTCCGAACAATGTCCTTCTCAAGATTTACGTCGGTGGTACAACTGTCAATACTAAAGCGGTGACAAAGGTCTCGCCGCTCTTACAAGTGTTGAACGTTGATTTGTCCGAGGCGCACTTGCGACCTGACTTTGAGCACGATGGATTTTTCTGGGATGACATAGACGACGAGGAAGATATTGATCAGGAATACGACTCGTTCGACCAATTGTCCGACGATGCGGACTCTCTAATCCTTTTCGATTGAAATAAGCTTTTGTGATAATAACGCTGTGCAAATATGAAGTGGCTCATCTTTTGATACATTTATTACCTTTAGTATTCATGTATGGTGTGATAGTCCTATTTATCCGATAACATATTTTGTTACGTTTTTGTTATTTTTCGACTGCAATACATTTATGGCAGTAATTTTAATTTTTTAGGTGTATAGAGAGATTTTTAAATCTGAAAATGTTATTTTCACATCATATAAATTATCTGTTTATTATGTACTATTTACTTTATCTATAAAAATTAATAATGATGAGCTTCTAGTTGAACGTTTTTTTGGTTTAAAAAACTTACATTTCATTTCTAAATACAAATTTCTGGTAAAAAAAGTCTTAAAAGCTGTTTTATACGTTCTCAGTTTTCGTAAATTACCATACCTAGCTGTTTTACATAATTTTCTGTCAATTGATAAGCTAAATAATTGTAAATACAAATTATATAGTTAAATCATTACTGTATCTCGATAAAAGTAATTGTAATACAAAAGCTCTTATTTATTTTTGATATAATGTTCCATATAATTTTTGTCGCAAAAAATGCAATATGCAATGTAAAAACAATACATTTTTAAAGTTGGATAGTTTTCATAGGCCTACTTTAAAATCATGAAAATAATGATAAAGAATATGTATAAATGCAAACAACATAATAATATGCCAAAAGTACATACGTATGAGCGTTTTATAATATGAATATGACTAGTCTTTTTTCACGTTACTTTGTTAAGTTTTGATACAAGCTTGAATAATAATATTGTAAACAATTAATTGTTTCATGAATAAATTCAGAAAAACTCTATATAATTCAACCAATTGTCTTTTTTTGTAGAATACATTTTCATTGCCATTAAAACATTTTTAAGAAAACCAATTTTAGAAATACTAAATAAACCATGTTATGTTAACTTTTCATTTTCAATCATTTTTTTTCCGAGATCACTAAAAGTTATATGTTGCCAAGATTTACAAATTATGTAAAAAGTCCTTGCACGTTTAGTGCTCTGAGGCACGTTAGCGATAATTCAGCTCGTCTAAAGCAAAGTATAATAAATTTTCATTTCTTTTTTCTACATTTTTGTAGATTGCGAGAAATCTTATAAATTATATCTGAATTAGATATACACAAAATAGACTCAATGAATACAAAGTATAACGGAAATTTATAGTAAAAACATATAAAAATGCTAAATTTTAAAGTCACAATGAAAAACCTCCCACAGGAATAAAAAATATAAATATTTTATTTTTTAAATTTACATGAAGAAATTGTTAAATGGTAAATTGTAAAAAAACCTGGGAAAAATTCACTATGATTTTTCAGTTCACATAAACATTCTATTTGCTTCAAATAAACCAATAAAATTTATTCTTTAAACATTCTATTTGGATTTTCAATTTTTATACACGCAGTGTATATGCATTAATTTTTGTCTTTTTTTTTATGGAGTGAAAATTATACAAGAGAAGTTATAACAGTAACAGTAACCATCAAGGATACTTTGATTTTAGTACTTTTATCGAAAAAATTTATCTTGGAGTAGGGTAGATATCAAATACTCATTTCTTATTATGATACAATCAAAACTACACATACTATTGAATACGAATCATAATTTTCGCGCCTGAGCTACTCAATAATAACGCTCTTCAGGCTTATTTCAATGAGATTTTTTTTAACATCATTTTTTTCACATACTGTAGGAGTCAACTTGCAGCTGACCATTAATTACAGATACTGAAGGTGGTTTTACACATGTATGAAAAATTATATGACACCATTATAGTTTGTCATCGTAAATACTTTTGGATGATGGATTAGTTTAATCCTCCAAAGTCTTACGTTTTGCAAGTTTGTGTCACATAATAAGGTTACAATTCTTAGAGTTAAGAAAGAGGCCGAGTTACAATTTTTTGATTTGAACCAATACTTTTTTCTGCAATCTACACTAAATTTTTGACAAAGAGATTTTTTTTAATAGATGTTTGCTATGCTGAAAGTTGCACGAATTTATAAATAACAATACTATATATTTATAAATACTTATAGTTTTCAATGAATTTATAATTCAAGAAATTCGTAGGTTTATATCAGAAATCGATACAGTTTGAAACTATTTTTTAAAAACACATATATATGTATGTTTTGTATAAAATAATAAAACGCAAATCCATTCATTTTCATGACGACTTTCTCGTATCTTAAATTTATCTTTTATAAATTTTTAAAATTTTTGTATATTTAAGTATACATGGCAGAAATTTATCGAACATGCTACATAGTAGAGATACAACTCACTTAAATACAGTATTTATAAACATTTTTTACGCAAACAAGTCATCAGTTCAGTTCTTTGTCGTGCGTTTGAAAATGTATATATATTCATTGGAACATGAAAGTTCAGCACTGTCTTAGTTTAATGATAAGATGTTCAACAGAAAAAAATTGCTCAAAGTGGTTCCTTCAAAATATGACTTGATTTAAGAATATTACAAAAATGAATTACAAGTTTTCGTTCATCTTGTATTTTTATAATAAAACGATGAAAGTCAAGTTTTTAACATGGGAGATAAGGATAGTCATACATAATAGTCTTATTATAAAATATCTCGACAACGGGAATATCGTTTTTATGAGATTTTCTTAATGCATGAAAGGTTTACAGGAAAAAAATCAAACTTATCCAGTCATAAACGAAGATATTGACGAAAACGTAAACAAATCGTCACTCTTGTTGGTCTCATTTGTCGGCCTGCGCGCAGTAAGACGTTTTCTTACTAAATAGCTTCTCAATTTTTTTGTTGGACTACAAAGTCATAAAACTGGGTAAACTTTCTCTTGAAATTTACGGGAATAATGTGATCACGGAAAATATTTACTTTCCGCAAATTTTTGCACATTAAACACACTTTTGCTGATTAAAGATGTTGGAAACTTTTGTGAGTGGATGAAAGAATTCGTTATTTTTGAACAGATTTTATAGAAAACTATATAGTATCCAAGGAATATCCTTCAATTTTTTTTCAAATATTTTAATGACACGGTTAAACATTGCTCGAGTTTGAGGGAATCATCTTAGTGGTGCTGTAAACCTTATCAATTAATTTATTTTCATCTCAAAGGTATACGAAGCTTATACTACACAGCATTCAGGTACAAATCTCATTTTTAATCAACACTTGCTTTATTCGCTGCACATTTGATGCCGCTTTCGTTAAACTTTCTTTTCATTATCATTGTTTCTATTTTTCGTTAAAATTTAGCATTTCCTTTTTCATTTTTCCATCTTACTTCGTAATCTATTCAAGGAAGAAAGATTATTAATAGCCTATATTAACTCGCTAAAACTAATGTAGCACGATTCATCTTACATACTTTAAAATAAAAATATATAAATTGAAGGTAGACGTAAATTCTCCAAAGTACTTAAACTCAGTGGCGAGCTGGATAAAAATATTTAATTGCATAATTAATTAATAAATCGACTTTTCTTTTTTTTAACACAACTAGTTAAAATATGTCTACTTTCTTATATACTAGGTAAAATCTCTCGCACACTTTTATAATTATGTACACATGAAACGGATAAGACGTTGCATTTATACGCATTTTTTGCAACTTTTTACTTTGAGTACTAGTAGTGACATCACAAAAAGTGTCCTGTTCTAAGAAGCTTTGCAATTGAATTACAATTGCGTATAACACTATCCTATTATCATCTGGCTCATGGCTTATCCGTTAATTATCTCGTGTATTTTTCACGAATTCGTACACGCGATAAAAAAAAAATCCCGAAGCCGAAGTAAAAGAAATACAAAAAGAAAATCGCCACTGGTGTACACGCGGAACTAAATACGAAACGCAAATATGACTCAAGAGTACTGAACGTGGATGCAAGTGGTCAAGTATGTAAGAGTGACATTTATTCAGGATTGTACGTTAGCTAAGCGTGTTGGAGTTGTTGGCTGTAAGTCCATTGTTCGACACACCCACCCGGCGATATCGACGTTTTCCGACTCAGCCTTCTTGGTCCACTCATGATTCTAAATTTTTAAGAACAATATGCGTTAATACAAATAGTTCATCACATAACACAGGGCGGCAAAGTAAGGACTACCCTGGCATTAATTACATTCCCCCAAGGTGCGTTTACGACGATATTACACCTTTTCCCGACCAGACAGTATGGATGTTTATATCCACACAACAGGAAGGAAGAAACACTTTCGGGCCAGAGATATACATCCAAAAATGCAGTGATATACATATACATATAAAG
Source organism: Copidosoma aretas (assembly GCA_030522625.1). Lineage (NCBI taxonomy): Eukaryota > Metazoa > Arthropoda > Insecta > Hymenoptera > Encyrtidae > Copidosoma > Copidosoma aretas. Next base: position 6,561 of record JAPYYV010008521.1, on the reverse strand, counting down.
ATACTGCACGTACCATAAGTGTTTTGAGATCCGCTCTCTCGGCCGGATTCTTCTTCAAGCAGCGATTGACAAAATCCGTGAACGAGGCGCTAAAAATTCCTGATGGCAGTGTTGGGGGCGGCTCGTTTACTATGTAGTCGAGCAATTCGAATATCGCCATGGGTCTTGGGCTGCCTGGATCTGCGCGACGAGGAAAACGTGTGATTTTTGTTTTCAACAGAGAAAAAAAGTTAACAACGTGTATATAGGTAACGCAAGGCTGGGGCGAATAACTCACTGTGCGTGGGAGACTGAGCTATAGGGGTGGAAGTGCTGTTGGCAGCGGGAGCTCCGTCCGACGCGGCGGTGGGCTGTTTTCCGAATATCGCTGCTATCGTTTTGTTATCGGGCGGTGGTATGGGATACATGCCGATGGCCATTTCGACGAGCGACAGGCCCAATGACCAAATGTCGCTCTGCACCGAGTAGTGTGTCCCCTGAAGTCTCTCCGGCTTTTGAAATTAATATACAAATGTGTACGATCGCAGTGTTATTTGGCCATTGTTTCGAATAATTGTAATTTTAGTAAGTCGCTGTATGTATAATCAACTCACCGACATGTAACTCCTCGTGCCAACAAAGGAATTGGCCATCGAGTCGATCAGCTGGCCGGAGACCCCGAAATCACAGATCTTTATTTCCCCAGCACTGTTAACGAGAATGTTACTTGGCTTGACGTCGCGGTGCATGATCGCGTGCTTGTCCCTCAAGTAACTCAGACCTTTTAGAACCTATGGACAACGGTTTCGAAGCATTGTCATTTAATTTTCACGATCTCATGTTTCGGGGGGGTTGATATCCTGATCCTGAAGCCCGCGACACTTACTGCAGTGGTCACTACAATATGTTCAAAAATACTCGTTTGCCCGAAATAAGGAGAAAAAAGAATTAAAAACAGTTTCACCCTGGAAAACAAAAGAGTTGGCCTCGGCGTGAAAAAATACAACCGTGAAAGGCCAAAGTTACCGTGAAATCGTCCCCGCGAAAGATTCGTGGGCGTCAAAAAACAGGGGGAGAAAAAAGAATAATAAACAGACAGGACAGAAGATTGGTTTATATTTAAATTTAAAAAAAATAAAAAAAAAAAAAAAAAAAAAAAAAAAAAAAAAAAAAAAAAAAACGTCACCCTGCATGCAGACAAAAAAAAAAGAAAAATAACCCCGCAAACGCGTCCGGAAAAGGTGAACGCTGACAACGGGAGATCGGAACGACTGTCATGGCCAAGAACATCTTCAACAAGGTATCGGCCAAACTGGCCCGGCAGTCCTCGGTGAGGGACCTGCCGCAGCGCAGGTACACGAACGAGGAGCTCGAGGTGCTGCACGCGGAGCCCGAGACCCACGACCACGTGATCCCGGTCCAGCGTCTCTGCGACAAGCTCAACACCCACTTGACCCTCGGCATGACCTCGGAGTCGGCGGCCCGCGTTCTGGCGGCCGGCGGTCGCAACAGTCTGACACCGCCCAAGGTTACGCCCGCGTACGTAAAGCTGTTCAGGTGCATGTTCAGCGGTTTCGCGGCCCTACTCTGGATCTGCGCCCTACTCTGCCTCGTGCTCTACGCGGTCGGCTGGCTGACCGGCCACGACGAGGAGAACATCGAGTACATGGCCCTGATCATCGTCATAATCTGCCTGATCTCCGGTATGTTCGCCTACATCCAGGAGAGCAAGAACACCAAGATCATGGAGTCGTTCGAGAAAATGGTGCCGGACATCGCGACCGTCGTCCGGGACGGCGGCAGGCTGCAGTTGTCGGCCGACGAGGTCGTCGTGGGCGATCTCGTCGAGATACGGCTGGGCGACAAGGTGCCCGCCGACATTAGGATCATCGAGAGCCGGGGCCTCAGGGTCGAGGACTCGGGCATCACGGGTTCGTATGTCCTGCCTCTGGCGCGCGGGGGTGGTGGCCGCGCGGGGTCTCCTTTTTTTTCCCCCCCCCCCCCCCCCCCCCCTCCTCCCTCTGCAGATTGTACTTATGTATCGCACCAGGCGAGAGCGAGCCAACGACGCGGACGGATCACCCGACCGACGATAATCCCCTGGAGTCGAAGAACGTGGCCTTCTTCTCGTCCTTCGCTGTGTCCGGCGAGGGCAAGGGCATAGTCATAGCTACCGGCGACAACACGATGATCGGCCGACTGGCGGGCCTCACGACGAACCTCTCCAAGTCCGAGCCACCGCTGGCCAAGGAGATCCGGTACTTTGTCCACCTGATCGTCATTGTTGCGCTCATCTGCGGCGGGTGCTTCTTCATGCTCGTTCTGGTGGTAGACGGCAACGTCATACGGGCGTTCGGCTACCTACTGGGCATCGTCATATCCAACGTGCCCGAGGTCCTGCTGATCACCGTTACGACGAGCCTGACCCTCTCGGCCAAGAAGATGGCCGACAAGAACTGCCTGGTTAAGAACCTCGAGGCCGTGGAGACGCTCGGCTCGACCTCGACCATATGCTCGGACAAGACAGGCACCCTCACCCAGAACAAGATGACGGTGTCCAACCTCTGGTTCGGCAACACTCGCCACCACTTTCCGCCCAACACGCTACTGGGCGTCAAGCGGGACCTTCTGCTCGAGAAGCAGGCCTTCAACACCTTCATCACGGACGCGACTTTGTGCCTGAGGGCCGAATTCAGGGACGAGCCCGACCCCTCCCAGCACGTTCTCATCGAGGAGCGCCGGGTGATCGGCGACGCCTCGGAAACCGGTATGCCAAACTCGGTCTGCGTTTCAAAACGTGCGCGCTACGCTGATTCTTCCTAATAATAGGCATCCTCAAGTTCTGCGAGCACATGCGCCCGACAAAGTCATTTCGCGCCGCGTACCCCAAGATCGCTGAGATACCGTTCAATTCGGCGACAAAGTACCAGCTCTCGATCCACAAAGACGTCAACGGCTTCATCGTCATAGTCAAGGGCGCACCCGAGGTGGTGATTGATTTTTGCACGACGATAATGGCGGCCGATGGCTCGACGCGCGACATCACGCCCGAGGATCTCGACGAGGTGAAGAAGGCTTGCACGGAGATGGGCTTCCTCGGCGAGCGAGTCCTTGCCTACTGCGACTACGTGCTTCCGGGTAAGGGATGCGTTCACGCATATTTTTCGTCGTATTTTAATTCGTGAAATAATTAATGATCACTCTCTGCTCGCAACACAGTCGATCCCTACAACTCGGACTACGAGTTCAACACGAGCAGCCCAGAGAATTACAACTTTCCAACGCAACGCTACCGTTTCGTGGGTCTGATAAGCCTGGTGGATCCGCCGAGGCCCTTTGTCTACGAGGCGGTGCACAAGTGTCGCAGCGCAGGTATCAAGGTGATCATGGTGACGGGTGATCACCCGGTGACGGCGATCGCGATTGCCAAGCTGGTAGGAATCATCAGCGAGGGAAACGAGACGCACTACGAGAGGAGTTTGCCGCACGTCACGTCTTACTCAATTAAATCCGGCTTGGAGGACGAAGCCATCGTCGTGACGGGCAACGAGCTTCGGAACATGAACGAGTTCGAGCTGGACCATATAATTAGGCACTACCAGGAGATAGTGTTTGCCAGGACTTCGCCGCAGCAGAAGCTCCTCATTGTCGAAAGCTGTCAGAGACTGGGGGAGATCGTTGCAGTTACAGGTGATTTTTGGACAACTCCTGAAAACGGAAATGACGTTTTTTCAAACAAGAACAACAAACAGGGAGTCGAAGCTGACGATTTGGTTATTCGATTAATGCAACAGGTGACGGGGTGAACGATTCTCCAGCCCTGCGGAAGGCGGATATCGGCGTGGCCATGGGCATAGCTGGCTCGGACGTGGCCAAGAATGCAGCCGACATGATACTGCTCGACGACAATTTTGCCTCGATTGTCATTGGTATCGAGGAGGGCCGGCTGATATTTGACAATCTGAAAAAATCAATTGCCTACACCCTGACCTCGAGTGTGCCGGAAATGCTGCCGATGCTCGCGAGCGTGATATTTGCCATCCCTCTGCCCTTTGTCCTTGAACTCGTTTTGTGCATCGACATTGGCACGGATCTTCTGCCAGCAATAGCGCTGGCTTATGAGAAATCCGAATCGGACATAATGCGCAGAGCACCCAGGAATCCGCAATACGACAAACTCGTGAATAGAAGATTGATCTCCATGACTTACGGACAAATCGGCATGACGCAGGCCATGGCTGGTTTTTACACGTATTACTGTATCCTCATGTATCACGGGTTTTTACCGCAGCATCTTTTTGGCTTGCGAGCAGCTTGGGAAAACCGAGCCGTCAATGATCTCAAAGATTCTTATGGCCAGACTTGGGACTATCAGAGCCGAATGGATTTGTTGAACGAGGCGAGAACGGGATACTTTTTAGCCATAGTAATCACGCAAATGGTAGATCTGATAATGTGCAAAACAAGAAAAAACTCTATCTTTCAGCAGGGCATGAGCAACTGGTTCGTAAATTTCTCTTTTGTCTTTGAGGCGGCTTTAACATGTGCTGTACTCTACATTCCGGGAACAGAAAAAATATTCAAGACCATGCCTTTGGATATATATTGGTACTGGCCATGCCTACCATTGGCACTGCTCTTATGGATCTATGACGAGTTTAGGAGATTGTGGATAAGAACCCATCCAGGCTGTTTTCTCGAAAGGGAAACTTATTATTAGGGAATTATATAGCTGTGCTATAAGGTTACTAAAGATATTTGTTCACATTCTACCCTTAAACTTATAACGCGTTAATAAATTATAATATTTATAGTTACCGCAGATGTTATAGTTCCTAAGATAGGCTCTGGTATCTTCCCAGCTTTTTTTAATATGAGATCTAATGACCCACCATCCATGTATTCCATACATATACTAATTTCTCCATCACTAAAATAAAAATTCATTAGTGCACTAATCCAAATGTATAATTGTTAACTCAATTAAAAGTTACCTGTAAAAAGCACCATAAAAACCAACAATGTGTGCAAAGTTACACTCGTGAAGAACTTTCAGTTCTCTAATTATTTGTTTTTTGATAGCAGGCTTGACTTCCAAGTGAATCAACTAAAATACACAAGAAAACATTAATCATGAGAAATATTTTTCAATTATATACAGTCACAAATAACAGAGCACAAAAATATACCTTCCTTGCCATTATGAGTCCGTATTTTTTGTGCCTCACTTTCATAACAACGCCACCATTTCCTGCACCCAATTCACCAAGTTTTTCAAAATCTTCATCGGACAATTCTCCCACCTTTTCTTTTTCTCCTAGGAAGCTTGCCAGTCTTTTTCTCTGTTCCTCATCCATCTCCAATTCTTCAAACCTCTCTTGAATAGCGTCAATACTAATCTTCCCCATGACTCCTCTTAAAAAGGAAGAAAAACAAATGAATGGAGAAATAATGAATCCGTTCTGAACTTTTTGATAAAGACTCACTGTGAGTGTAATAAAAAGGGCTGCAAGAGAGTGATCAAAATCAACACTATGAGAGGAATTGATAGGTTGTAATTTAGAAATTTTTATAAAGAATTCCATGATAATGACAAATATATACAAAATGAAATAAAGAATACCAAATTGTCATGTATAGATTCTTTCCAACAACGCAAAAATCACAAGGAGCATGAGACAATACACGTCAATCGTTTTCTTAAGAGCTGAGAGATTTTAAACGTCTATTTGAATAAAGTTTTGTTGAAACAACCTGCGCTGCAGCATTCTAATATACTTAGCAGATAAAAAAAAATGTGTTAAATCATGACAGGTAAAAAATACCAACTCTGGTATAACAGGGGGCTCCGAGTAGGTGGGCAACGGCGGCACAGGTGGTGAGGGCGAGACCGGAGGTGCAGGCTCTATGGAGCCCGGTGGCAGGGTCAGATTCAGCTTGTTGAGCTTCGACATGATGGACGAGACACCAGGATGAACAGCCAGGCTCGGAGGCGAGAATAAAGGGGGAAAAGAAGAGCAAAGCTGGACAGGCCTGCTATCTTTCGACTACCGCGGCATGCAGGGTGTCCTTTTTATCCGTGGCGACGACGACCGCAATTCACCACTCCCTGAGAAATCAGGGCGTAAGACACTGTTCACTGCTGACGTTAATTCTCTTGAATCTTCTGTGTTCCCACACTTCCTTGCCCCCAGGTATACACACACACGTCACAGACTGTGCAGTCTGTACTCTGTGCACGCCTGCACGGTTAATGAATATAATAGAGTAAAAGTGCGCAGGACGTAGGAGCAGTGATGCGAACTACCCAAGACTTTAACGTTGCCGACTATAACTATACATAGCATTATAACACACAAATGTCTTGGGTAGATCGCATCACTGCGTAGGAGACGACCAGACGACCGCTATTGGGTGTCTTTGGTCAAGAACTAGCCCGATCGGAAATTCTAACTAGGCTGCCTAGCTGGCAAGGTGGGGCCTAGCTACGGAAGCCCGTAAGGGTCACCACACACTGTATGATGAAAGCATACCTTGCTCGCTTGCTCCCGCGAGTACAGCGCTGCTTGCTCGCTCCCGCGC
>JAPYYV010008520.1:0-12565 GCA_030522625.1 Copidosoma aretas | reverse complement strand
CTACTGCTGTTGTTGTTTATGATGATGTGTAAATTGGGGGGGTTGGCGCGCGGAGCGCGCAGGGGGGCGAAGCCCCACTAGTATATATATATATATATACATTTCTATAAAGATATAGTGGTTTTGGTGGGTTTGTCTATACTTCGTAGACCTCCCCCCCTCCGCATTTTTTGTGGACAAAAATCCCCCCTCCGACAGTTTTTTGTGAAAAAAAAAAATATATTGCAATATTCAGAAAATAATATGCTACAATATTCCACTGCGCAATTTTTGATATATTCTAACCTCAAACAATGGCAGACTCACAATGTTTGATAAACATAAAACCGTCGAAAAAAAAAAATTTTGTTTGTATACAAGTTTTTATATATAGGTCTTTGAGGTCGCTGATCACGAATCTGGTATCAGATAGTAAAAATTCAAAATGGCGGATTAAATATGGCTGACGATAAAAGTAATGTAAAAACATTTCCTCATCAAAACGCCACATACGGGGGTTTTTGAGGTCGCTGATTACGAATCTGGTGTCGATTGTAAAAATTAAAAATATTAGATGTTACTTGCACCTTTCTTTAAGAAAATGCTAAAAGATATCTTCCTGATTTTTGTTAAAAAGACCTCAAAGATATCGTGTAGAAGATATTTAGAAGATCCCTCTCTCAAAGATTACTTTTAAAAACTGCCACAAGACGTCATTTATTGAAATATTAGTGTGTATACCGGAGTGGGATCTACAGTAACTGGCCAGCAAGTCAGCTGACTCGGTCACTGGAAAATTGATCGGATAGAGAACAGCTAGCTGTGGTAACATGACCTTACCCCCGTTGCCGAGTTCTACGTGGATGAATCCACGTGGAATTTGTTTATTTGACCAATTCCACGTGGACGTGTCCACGGGAATGTTGTAGTTTAGCCAATTACACGTGAAATCCACATCGTAATGTCCACGGGGAATATACTAGTTTTGCCAATTCCACGTGGAATTCCCGCGGACGTGTTCACGTGAAATTTTTTCAAGTTTCTCCAATCCCACATGGATTCCTTTTGGATTACACGGGGATTCCACGTGGACTTGTTCGCGTTGAACTCGGCAACGGGAACTGACCACTTACTGGATATCCCACTCAAACATACCCGGTAAGGACACTGCTTGCAGCCTTATGGAAAATGGCACTCTGTCAAACTCTTCGAGAGTTAGGATTTTGCTAGTTCTCAGTATGTAGAACAAAAATCTCAATAAATGCTAAGTCGTAAAAAGTCATGTTTCTGAGATACGGTCACACAGAGTTGCATTCTCCCTTAAGGACTTCCATAGGACAGTTACACCTATTGCATAATCAGGTATGTATATACATTCTGTATGTGTTTTTAAATATTTTTATGTTATAGTAACGAATAAATAATATATTTATGTAAAATACGCACATATATATCATTTATATGTACACTTGACTATGCTGTGGGTGTAACTTTACCATGGAAGTCCCTACGGGGAGATGCAACTCTGTGGGACTCTCAAAAAGTCTCAAAAACAGAATTTTTGTTGTAGTCTTCGTCGCACACGTTATTATATGAAAACTAGCCACAAGTTAAGATTATTTAATATCGCGACCATAGAAAACTCTAAAGGAGAGAGAATAGCTGATCAGGAATATTTGTGTGCAAGCTATCAATGAACAATGACTGAACGTGTATTAGAAAATGTAAGAAGAATTCTATTAACTGATGTTTTTACTCACCAATATTAAATAGAAGATTGGTATTGAGTAACTACTTAAAAACCGTTTTGTTCAAACAAATTCAAAAATTAAAATTAGTACAATTACACAATAAATTCGTTATCAGTAACTTTTACATCCCCTGTGTAAAGTGATTAGTTAAAGAAATGATTTTTTTTCTTGTTATGGCTGGCCACATTGAATCCAAGATTTTTAATTTTTACAATCTGACACCAGATTCGTAATCAGCGACCTCGAAAACCCCCGCATGTATGGTTTTGATAAGGAAATGTTTCCTTTTTACTTTTATCGTCGGCCATATTGAATCCGCCATTTTTAATTTTTACAATCTGACACCAGATTTGTAATCAGCGACCTAAAAACCCCCGCATGTGGGGTTTTGATAAGGAAATGTTTTTATTTTACTTTTATCGTCGGCCATATTGAATCCGCCATTTTGAATTTTTACAATCTGATACCAGATTCGTTATCAGCGAGGTCAAAGACATATTTATAAAAATTTTCATACAAATTTTTTTTTTTTTTTTTTGACACTTTCATGTTTATTTTAAATTGTGAGTCCGCCATCGTTTGAGGTTAAGAGATATCAAAAATTGTGCAGTGGAATATTGTAGCATATGTTTTTCTGAGTATTGCAATATTTTTTTTTTTTTTTCACAAAAAACTGGCGGAGGGGGGATTTTTGTCCACAAAAAGTGCTTTTTGCCCCACTGTGCCCCGCCCTAATTAATAAGGTAAAACTCGTTTTTTCGTTATTTTAAACTATTTAAATTTTTTAATTCTCTCCTGCAACCCCTCACTATTTTGGATCCCCCCAAGAACAGCCAAATTATTAAGAGATGTCTAAGCCCTCTACAGTCCCCCACATTTCTTAATCCTTCAGAGCAACAGCCAAAGTTTTCCGAGAACAGCCGAAGTCTTATCCCCCCACAGCCCTCACATTTCGGAATCCATTCAGGAACGGCCCAGTTATTTGAAGTCCTTCCCCAACGTCCCCTAAAAGCACCTGTACAATCCTTCGGAGAAAAGCCAAAGTGTTTGAAAGAGGCGTAAAAGGCTCTACTGCCACTGAAAAAAATTTTTACTTTAATTGCAGAAAATAAACCATAATTCCTTTTATTGGATTATAAATATAGTTAAATCAACAAATTTGGGAAATTTTGATGTATTACACGATACATCTGGAATAATGATGGTTGTATTTAGAATGATATTTTTTTTCATATGAGTGGCAAAATTATCAATAAATAGTTTTAAACTCATCCTACTCTTTAATCCCCTTAACAAGCAATAATTTACCAACTTATTGAATATTAAAACCGTGGTCCTTGCCATGTGCCCTACGTCCAACAAGGACACTGTATATTTTATCCTGTTCGCTCGATCGTAATTTCTGAAAATCAAATGACAATTTGTTGAACGAAACAGGCACTAATTATTTGATTGAAATGATTATTTATAAAAAACAATCGAGGCTTGGATTCATCAAAGAAAAGATGGGCTTAATTTCTTTTATAAGAAAAAAAATTAAGTTTATTGAACTAAAAAAAAAATGTTAATGAATTGGAATAAAAACAAAAAAAATGTTGATGAAATAAGTAAGCGAGGAAATTTTATATCTCGTTGACAAATATTTGAAAAGTAAAGAAATCTTTACGAAACGGAAATTGCTTCTACTTAGCGAGCGCAAAGCTGAAAGACAACTAATTTCTTAGCAGAAAAAGAACATCAAAGGACAACTAAACTTTGAAGAGCTGTTTAAAGCGGTTTATCGAAGCATAGGCGACAACGAGGGCAGTTGGCAAGCAAAATGATGGTGACAAAGGGCGAGAATAAAAATTACAACTGTCTCGCTTTTTGAAAAGAAGCAAAGTGCAGACGAAGGTGATCTGGAGTCTATAGAATCTCGTTCTAATGAGAGTGGGAGTAGCTCGCTTCTCTAACGCCCGAGCCTTCAATAGGTAGCAAACGATGAGTATGGGGTAAAAGTATGGATGCCGCTATTAATTGTGTTTAAAATTACTCCTAAACAATCACAACTGCTCTCCCGTTCTACATCGCTCGTGCTTGAATGTAGTTGCTTACTATGAACATACTGCCGGGATTGACACAAGGCAGCGTCAACATAGATTAAAAAAAGAATTGCAACTAATGAAAAGAAAACGCGTGGTAGGATAGCCTGATATAAAAAGAAGCTAATCCTAAGCCGTTCTTGAAGAGCAGAACAGCTGTATAAAGGTCCTAATTTACTTTAAGTATAGATACAAAATATGAAATTGCAATCTTTGTTTGATAAAATAAAAATATAAAATAAGTAAAAAAATAAATTAGTATATTAGTAAGGTTGAACCAATATAATTAAACTATAATATAAGCTATCTGATCTAAATGCGATAATTATGCGCGATTATAATGAAAAGTTCAATCTTGCTTAACATTGAGAGCTCTTTATGACTACTTTATCTGGAGTAATATATGTTGTTTGCAGTTCAGAGCACGATTAAAACCCTGCTCCAGTAGGTAGCTTAACAATCTTGACCACTGGTCGCTTGAAGATTGAGGAAGCAGTCTTGACTGTGACTACATGAACTAGGCCGTCTTTTTCTGGACGTGTCTCTACGATTAAGCCTAATGCCCACTTTGTTGGCGGCGTCAGTTCGTCTTTAAACAGGAAAAAAGCTCCCTTATCTCTATTTGGCTGTGGCTCAGCCATTTGGTGGACAGCTGAAGATTGTGCAGTGCCTCTTTTTTCTATGTATCCCAGAAGGAGTTTCGCATGTGTGTTATTAATTTTCAGCGACTGACATACTTCAAGGGCTTACCCTTTTTAGTATATGGCTCTGGGTACATCAATAAAGCCGCACCTACCAGAAAATGTGCAGACGTGAGTGCTGCGGGCTCGTTGGAGTCGTTATTAAACGGGCAGAGAGGCTTTGAATTCATACAGGCCTCGATTTTAGCTGCAAGTGTGGACAGCTCCTCAAACGTGAGAGTTGCATCGCCGAGAACTCGCTTTAAATGGTGTTTAAAACCTTTTACAGGAGCTTCCCATAAGCCACCAACGTGCGGAGCACGAGGTGGTATGAAGGACCATGAGGCCTTTTGGCTCGCGTGCTTGCTGATAACGTACTTAGTCTAAAAACTCAATGATTCTTCGAAAAGCTGCTAAAGCTTAGTCTTTGCCCCTATTAATGTTGTAGCGTTATCTGCAATCAAACGAAAGCACACCCCTCGGCGTACGAAAAAGCGTGAAAATTCGGTCATAAATTCCTTAGAAGTAAGGTCTGAAACTATTTCAAGGTGTACTGCTCTTGTGACCATGCAGAGGAAAATAGCCACATATCCTTTTACAGACTTGGCTCCTCCTACCTTTGGAAAACAGTACCAGCACGGGTCGTGCGTAGTCGAGTCCAATAGTTGTAAAATGCCTTGAAGTAGTGAGTCGAGCTACGGGTAGCTGGTACATTTGCTGTTTAGCGCTATTGGTGGCAAATTGAGTACAGGTCACGCAGCGCTGAAAAACATTTGTAACTGAACGTTGGCCTCAAGTGATCCAAAAGGTCTTGAGAGCTGAAAGCATCAGCTGAAGGACTCCATGAAGCTTTAATTGATGCATTTTTTGCACAAATTGCTTGATTAGTATACAGCTGCCGGGCAGAATAATCGGATTTTTGTCATCCTTACTCAGCAACGCATACTGTAGTCAACCTCCCACTCGTATGAGCCCCCGGTGACATACAAAAGGTTAAAACAGCATATGTTCTTCGCTTTGACAACGGGCTGCTAGCCCCAGGTCGACGTTTGTCTTCTGTAAAATGAGCCTCCTGAGCCGGTCTGAAACAAAATAATCGTGACCTGTTTATTTCTTCAACGATCAGCATTCCGAACTGCTTTTTAATAATAGGCTTTTTGAAATGAGCTGAAAACTCGCTATAAAGGCCATTATTCGCATAATCACGAAAAACTTTGACTGCTCTTCCAACAGACGCTAGCATGCTCTTGTAGACGAATTGTCTTTCCGGTCGAGCTTCTCATCGTCAGTTATGTACTCCTAAAACGAGTCGTCTCTGGAGTTGGAGTGAGGCCATTCAGACGGTGATTTAGAGATCCACAGTAGAGTCCTCTAGTAGCACATCAGCAGGGTTGAGCGCCGATTAAACATGAAACCAAGTAGCGTTGGGGAAAGTAGTAAGAATCTCGCTAGTCATATTAGCGACAATCGTTGACGAGCGTGAACAATGACTTGTTAACCATTCTATAACTACTTGAGAAGAAGTCCAGAAGTGTATAGTGGAAGGGTGTGCTGAAACAGATGCAAGTAAGTGCTTAGCGAGGCGCACTTAAATGAGACATTCACAAAGTTCAAGGCGTGGCACTGTTTGAACTTTGATCGGAGCAACTTTTGACTCCGCTATTAGGAATACGGAACCTATGACTGGTAAAATAGCACGGATCGAAGTGGCATAAGCTTGCCTAGAGGCATCAGCGTACCCATGAAGTAACCACGTTAGGCGATGTTCACAGCCCAGCCAGCAAGGGATCCTTATATGCTCGACTTATTTGAGCTCTTCTTAAAAGTGACTCCAATGGTTTGAAACCTGATCTTGATGAGGAGTGTCCCACTCTAGCCTATGTAGCCAATGTTTCTGTAACATGATTTTGGCTACAATGAGTATTGGTGCTAACTGGGGCTGCCGCAAAAGTCGAGAAAATCTTGGTCTTGTCTTGTCTTGTCTCGAAAAATCAAGACAAGATCAAGACAAGATTTTGGTTACGAAATCGAGACAAGACAAAAAGTACGAAAGCAAGAATCGAGACAAGACAAGATTAATTATACAAGATCTTGCGACAGTCTTGTCTTGTCATATAAATGAATCGTTATTCCATAATATGATTTGAATTTAGATGAAGTCCATCCGTCGACCGTGAAAGAAAAACGTGACTCATTTTTATTTAAAAAATTCTTTAGATTTAGCTGCATCTTATCAAACTCTGCTACACATTTTTCTCGCATACATGTTCGCTTTGGCATTTGAGTTTCACTGATACTACGAAAAAAAAGTTCAGTGGCATCGTCGTCAGAGAAATTGAAAGGCAAATCTTTGTATGCCAGCCAAGTTACAAGCATTCTGTCAAAGTTTGTTTCTTTTCGCTGAAAAATACACGAAAATGTTGATATGTTAGGAGAAAGTAGGAGAAATATTTACAGACGTCTTAACTTGTTCTGGAGTAGTAGCACGTTTTTTTTTACTTGAATTTTCATTATTAGATCTACGTCTTTTCATGATCAAGTTACAATGTGTAGTTGTTAAAAACTACCGCACACAAAAAAATAATCGAGATGAAGGCAAAAGTTCAAAACTTAATTTTCAACTATAACTTTATTCGGCAATCAACTTTTTTAATACAAAGATTATACACAGACTCACTTCTTTAGCAACTGAAAAATTAACCATTCAAGTTTCCTTGACAACGTCTCTCATTTTTTCTCTTGTACACACTACATAATTTTACAATAATGAATGCCAACAACAGAAGAATCTCACATGATTCTATCACTCAAGTACACGCTCATTCTGTCCGTAACATAATGTATAATCAATAACGATTTAACGATGTTTACGCTTCAATAGCTACGAGAATACTATAGACGGACGAAATATTACAATACACACGAGACCAAGATTTCTCGAGACAAGACCGAGAAAATGACAAGACAAGACAAGAGTCATCGTGTCGAGACAATCATCGAGATCAAGACAAGACTGAAATTTTCGAGATTTTTCGAGATTGAGACAAGACTCTCCAAAAATCTCGATTGTCTCGTCTTGCGGCAGCCCTAGTGTTAACCACCATAACGGATCGAATAAACGATCAATTTCCGAAAGAATTAATCTTTAGTAATTATTAGTGGGCTTGTCTGAGCCGTTGTGTAAAAGGTGAAAAGATCCTTTTGTTGATTTTAGCACAACACAAAAGTAAATACAACCTCATCTAGCCTAATGTCTACCTCGGCAGACGTAGATACGGAGAGGCCCTCGAATATACGTGGCTCATTAGTTGTCCATTTGCCTGATTTCATACCGGTAGAGTCGAGTAGCCAGATTAGTTGATTTCTACGTAGTGTGATAAAATTAAGGTTTTCTCCACAGAAATTCCCATTGACAAATAAAAAAATTATTAAAAAATAAAACCTCGGAAAATGTCAGGAAATTGCCTAAAAGTATGGGCAAAGTGTCCAAAACAGATTTTTTGACCCTAAAACGAAAGCATTAACAGATAGAAAAAAAAAGTTTTGTACAAAATAGATGCGCAATAGAAAGCCTGACAAAACTAGTAGCGTTAATCCCAAATCGGTTTAGCAGTTTTTTTGCAAATCGCAAAATATCGCTAATTTGGCCGTTTTTTAAAAAAAGTATAACTCCGGTTCCTTTAAATATTAAGGGCTAAAATTTAAAGATAATGTTTCTCTAGTAAAGGTTTAAGTATGCTTAAAATTTTGCATCAATTCAATTTTTCGTCTTTGCATACTGTCATGCTAAGCAAAAAAGGCCTTCTCGAGAAATGGCTGTAAAAAAGTTTTCGGACCACATAGGACAATTTTTTGAAAACGCTTCTGATACAGTACGATTTACCTGAATTCTGTAATTCTAACTTGTTAGTAAGCCCTGAAAATGTTAATCCAGAAAACAGGTATTTTCGCTCGCGCTGGGCGGCGTGCCATGGCGTGGCACACGGTGGGCAAAAATGATTTTTTTTTTTTCAAATAAAATAAGGTTCCGTAGGAAAAAGATTTCTAAATGAATCTATTTGAATGTTATAGGTGTGATGACAGGAAATAACAAAGAAGTATTAAGAAGTCTCATGTACAAAAACCTAGCCTAAAAATTTGTTTATCTCTAATTTTTATCGTTTTTCAAAAGTTTTTGAAGCTATGCTTCTTATGGCACGCCTTGGCTTTGGCGCTGGGGGCTTACGAAGAAAAACCGTAACGCTGGCCAAAATATAATACCCAACCTTCCGAAACGAGAAAACCCATGTTGGAGGGGTCGGGTATTGAATTCCGGCCAGTGTGATTCCGGCAGGAATCTAATACAGGACCTCCTGACATGAGAAAACCCATGTTGGAGGAGTCAAGTTAAATCCTATCGATCTAGGAGGTATTAAATCCTACCCCGCGTAGCGCAGTGCTATATTTTGATCTTATATGGTAGAAGTTTTTAGTACGCTTGCGGGAAAGCTACTTGCAGGCTTGACTATCTAGCGAGTGAAACGGAAAGTTTGGTTAGCGCGGGCTATTTGAGTCGCCACATATACTCGTTTAACGTTGCTGGCTGTTAGTCGCGGTACCAGAGAAGAAGGGTGTTGTGGTCGCAGCCAAGAAGAAACAATTAGGCTTAAAATTAAGGAAAATATGTGGTAATTAACATACTGAATCTTGAATAAATCCCAGCCCTCGAATCGCCTTTATTATCGCAAAATAGTTACAAAATCGGTGTTTTTAAGGATTATTTGTAATTATCTCGCAGAGTACGAATTTTACAGAAAAATGATTCGTGTAAAAGTTGTCCAGGAGATGATTGTACACAGGGATTAGTGGTTTAAAATTTTTTCTTTATTTGGAAGTTTTTATAACGGCCGACAAAGTTTACAGCAACAGGATGTATGTAAACATATCGGAAGAACATTCTTGTTGTACAGTAAGTTATGAAGAAGCAGCTGGCCAAGTGTGAAGTCAAAATATTAAATATAGCGGCCGCTGTACGCAACGGGGAAAAAAAAGTATCTTCGATCTTATTGGTCGTATCACAAAATTTTTTTTGTTAATTTGTTAATAAATAAGCGCAATCGGATGAACTTGAGTCAACAATAATTTCGTCAACTCTGAGATGCTTTTTTATAAATTTTGCAATTTTTCGTTTTTTCAACTTTGTAGGTCGTTATTAACACTTAAGAAATTTTAAAAAATTGTTAAACCATGATTCCTTGTGTAAAATCATCTCCTAAACAACTTTTACTCAAAACATTTTTCTTTTAAATGCGTATTTTGCGAGATAATTACAAATAGTCTTAAAAAACACCGATTTCGCAACTATTTTGCAATAACAGAGGCGGTTCCGGGGCTGGGATTTATTCAAGATTTCTGTATGTTAATCTACATATTTTTTCCTTAATTTTTAGCCTAATTACATGTTGTTGGCTGCGACCACGACTTATCCGAGTTTCAGATGCCTCTGGTACCGCGCCTATGTGGCTCCATAGTACAGACATATTACAATGCCCGAAAGAAGTCTAGCACAACTTGTATTTTACGGTATATCTTCATGTAATCAAATACAATATTTTGAATGAAATTTGGCTCGTGTAGAAAATAAGTACAGATATGCCCAATTTACTTTAAAATAATTTCGTGACAACATAAACTTGAAAACAGAAAGCACGATAAATCTTAAAGAGAAAGTAAGATATACTATAAATAACGATTTTACGGGTTTCCTAAAAAAGTAATAAATTTTGAGGCATACTAATGGAGAGGTTATGATCCACTTTTAAACATAAAAATTATTTTTTATATTTTTTATATATTATGATAGAATAGGGGTGAAAAATTTCAAAAACATTACAGCACGTCAAGGATATTTATATGAATGTGCAAAGATTATTTCGACATGAATTCATGACGAATTAACTTTTATATAAAAGAAAAAACGCTTTATCTCTAAGGGAAAGCCGGATAAACCAAAAATTATAATTTAAATAGGGTTCCTGATGAAAAAAACAATATCGCCCATGCTAATAAAATAGTGATCAATAAAATATAATTACTTTGATAAATGCCGTTACTTCTGAACATGAATATGTCTTTGCTAAATGTATTACAGAAGCAGTATTTCTCTTGCAAAACTAATTATTAAAAAATTTATTATAAACAATTATTTCAAAAACAGGATATTTTTTCCATGATATATTAAGGAACTTCTTCAAAGAGTAGGACTATTCATGTATTAAAAAATTATTTTACAATATTGTCTTATATTTCAGCAACCTCATGTTGTCATCATAGGGGATACCTTTTTAAAATTACAGTTGTACGAAGGATGATTAAATAATGCATAGATAAGTTTTATTTGAGACTAAAAAATTTATCTAATCTAAGAATGAAAAAATAAAGTCAACAATTTTAATTAGTTATACAATTTTTTGATTTAAATATTACAACGAGAATTCACCAGTATCATACAACCTACATAGCACAGCACGTTTCTGGAATGTTTCTGAAACGTAATTGAATTTAGTGAAAATTTGTGAAGAAAAAAATCTTTTTCATTTTTTTAGCAATGCTTTAATTTATAAATCATGACAACAATAAGAGTGAAATTTGTAGAAAAAAATTGCCTGACCCCGGGATACAAACCGGGTCTGCTAGGATGAGAGGCGAGTATCTTATCTACTTGACCGTAGTGGACGAAATACCGTGTTCATAAATTATATCACTATAAGATAAAAAATCGAGTATAATTATTTCCAATCTTTACAACCAAATTATGGAAATACAAATGTGTGTTTAGACAATTTACTCACTGATTTTTATTTGGAAAAATTTTCATCTTTCACTAAAAATATTTTTCGTTTTACGTTCACTCTTGGGATTAACTACGATATTCTACTTTCGTATAGAGATTTTCATTTGAAATTTCATTTGATAGAGATTTTGTACATGATTAGTCAGTATATCATGAAATTCAAAAATATTTCCATAATTTATATTTGTCTAAATGCAGTTTTAAGTACGGAAAACAAAAACAATGTCACTTGTACCTTATGAAAACTTTATTTTGTATATGATAAATTTCGTCCACCATGGCCAAGTTGATAAGATATGCTCGCTTTTTATCCAGGCAGACCCAGGTCGTGTCCGCGGTACTGCTACTTTTTTTTCTGTATATTTTTAATTTCACTCTTATTGTTATTTTTTTTTTATGAATTTAGGCATTGCTAAAATAATAATATCAATTTATTTTTTTCCTGAATTTGCCCTAAATTCAGGTACATTTCGAAAACATTCTGGAAACATTTCTGAAACATTTTATATATACTTATTCTGAGCTTAAGACATTTTACGGTTTTAGATACGTTTTAGAATGGTTTCTGAGCTCTTGGGAGAAACGTTTTGAAGTTTTAAATTGAACGTTTGAGAAACGTTTTCTGCCATGTTGGAATCAATATTACTTATTCTCGAGTTACTGTTTTAATTAAAAGTAAAGTATAAACTGGTTGGAACTTTCAACTTAATTAGGTTCCCATCTTTACATTAGATAAATTGTTTAGTCCACCAATGGCACTTATTTATGTGTTATTCAATCATCCTTTGTACGATCGTAAATTTTAAATGTAGCTCTGAAAATGGCAATATGAGGTTGCAGAAATATTAGACAATTGAAAAAAATTTTTTTTTATAATTACATAGTCCTGCTCTTTGACCAACATCCTTAATTTATCATGGATTCTTATGGACATTTGATTTGTACACTTATGATTTGCGAGATATGTGTCAACCGAGCTGATGTCAGGTTGCTACGTTTTGAATAGATAATAATTTTTTTTTTCTTTCTCTTTATAAGCATAGTCTTTTCCGGCAGACCCACGACTGTTCGTTTTTTTTTTTTTTTTTTTTTAGACTATGAGTGTTTATGGTTCAGCTTATTTGTACCATTATTAGTAACTGCCTAGGCTGTTAACTAACCGCCTGTATTCTCTATTTGTCTACGACACACACATATATACATATATATATATATATATATATATATATATATATATATATA
>JAPYYV010008519.1:0-14243 GCA_030522625.1 Copidosoma aretas | reverse complement strand
AAAACAAAAAAAAAAAAAAAAAAAAAGAGAAAAAAAAAAAAAAAAAAAAAAAAAAAAAAAAAATATAAAGAATAGATACTTTACTGTGAACTTGTGATTGTTGTATTATATTATGTTAAGTACTGTCAATACTGTGATCTCAGTCAAGGTTAATTATTATATTATATTCAATGTTACAATATAAATCATTAATGTTGATCCCGATCTTTAAAACATAACTTTCTCTTCTTATAATTTTTCGAAATAAAGATGATCGTGTACATGAATTGTTTAAATTTTTTCTTTATTAACGGAAAATTTAGTTGTCCTCGTTATTTAACCTAGTTGACACAATCTAGTCGGACCCAGCTGGATTGAAAATGAGGCCGGATTGCAATCCCTTATTGGTATGTTTGAGTTTGATGATACAATTTAGAAAGAAATAAAATTTTCTGGTTGAAATTAGCATATTTAGAATTTAAAAATGAGGAGAGTCATAAGGTTTGCATTTGTTTGTACTAGCTAAGTTGCTTGCTGAAAGTTTCAGAAGTCAAATTTGCAGAATGAAATATGTTCTAATTTACTTAATATGATAAAATAGCGACTTCAGGGCATGTAACGAATGAACCAAGCAAACAAACTTTTTTTCGTGTCGATCGATTATCAACTCGATATACATACGTTACATTGACAAATAAAGCAAGTGCTTAATACAAACTAAACTTCTCTACATAAACGGAATATACACCTAGCTTGGGGCATTTATAATGTGACCATTATTTATTTCCGTAAAAGCGAGACACGTTAAATTTTCCAAAAAAAGTTTAAATTTAAAAAAAAAAAAAAAGTTTATAAATAGGAATTCCACCTCACTTTTGTATCTATTACCGTCTAATAGCTTGTATATTTAAAAATATCGGTTACACGGTTGAACATCAATAATGATACATAAAAAATCACGCGATTTATCATATATTGTTGGCACAACATGTGATCAATCGCATGATATATTGTGTGATATTATCGAAATACATGATAAATTACGTGGTTTTTTTAAAAGAGGTAACTTAGTAAGTAGTATGGCATAATCGGGACATTTTTGCTAAACCGGGACATTTTTTATACTAGGGGGTGGGGAGGGGGGGGAGCAGCAGAACAAATAGCTCAATTTAGTCTAAATTTTATCATCAACCTTAAACATATCAATATCACACTGATAATATACGTCCTTATTTTAAATGTACACTTTAAGAAAACATAAACTGTCTCAGTATTATACCTACTATTAACGTAGCTCAGGTTACCGACGCATTAGGATTAACCCACCGAGTCGCCCATCTATACTTGACCGCAAGCTATACTTGACCGCAAGCTTCGTGGTCGAACAGTTTCTTTACGTTTGTATTGTCATATTGTTGAGGTTATAAAACTTGAATTAATAGTCCTCTGTAAAAGCCTTGTGTTATATTATTACTGGAAGCAGTAAAATCCTGATAAGGATAAAACTTTTTTGTTAGTATAATCTCACTGCGTCCAATGTAAAGTACACTATTGAGCTGATGATGGAAAAGATTGTAACATAAGTGGCTTGCTTGCATTCATATGAATACTTGTTGACTTTTGAGACAGTTCGATCATTATGAGTGATACTTAAAATATTAAATTTAGCAATAAAATAATCGAATATGATCTTTCATCAAACCTAACTTATATCGATATGCTTTAATTTTTTTCAACATTCAGGTGAAGGAGAAAGCCAAGGGCAGATCTTAGCTGATCTTACAGTGCAGGCGCTGCCTGAAATTAGGATACATGGCAATTAACGCACTGCTGTACCGGATATGTCTGTGAATTTGTCACAGACGACTACCTCACCGAACCTGCCCCCAGAAGGACAAGACAACTGCCAAGTCCGCATACGCCAACTGCAAGCCAGAAGCAGCTCTCTCTTGCTCAAGCTGTCTCCTCTTCTCAAGGCTTCAAGAGACCTTCGATATTTGCTCTACAAAGCTAACCCATGAGATCGTCATCGTGAAAGTTCTCTCTCAAGTCGTCAATTAGAAGGTCAACTATTTGGTCTTTTCGATTGTTGGCAAGAATAGTATCCTAACACCTTTGTAATTTCATTACAGTTGTTCCGATGAAGGTGACAAAGAGTGGCCCTAGACTCTACACGAACTCGCTAAGCCTGCTGCTTTAATTGACAGCAACTAAGGTGTCATCCCCAAGACCAATATGCTCAGTTGCTGATGCGCGTTTTTTACCACCTGGTTAACAGCTTCTTCTTCAAATATCGCTCCAATAATGCAGAGCTGAGCAGTCAATCCTTTGCCAGGAAATAGCTTAACGAAATATTTAAGGAAAACAGATGAGCATTACCACCGATCAACCATTCGACGTAAGAACTTATACAAATAGTTATTATCTACATAAAATTAATGCCATCTAAGAAGGAGTATCTATTGTTTGAATAATATGCTCCTGGTCAATATCGAAATTGTTAATTCGTATAAATATATAGAGTTGGACAAAACTAATTCGATTTTGTATTTGCCAATGATAAAATACAAACGTAATCCGGTAACACTGTGCAATAATTGGTATTATTAAGTGAGACACACGGGCATGTAATTACGGGTCTATGCGAGTTTATTAATAATCGAATCATACGAAGTTATTGCTACATAATGTTTTTCGTCACATTGAACATAACCGTTCGATGGAGTAGGGATGTTTTTTTTCAAAATAATTTTATTTAAACATTTCAATAAGTCACTCATGCACTACCACATCCAACTTATAAGTGCATCTTTATATTATTACACTTAATTTTTCAAAATCTTTTACTTAATTCCATTCATGCACGTCAAGGTTCTACGGATGCAGATTTTCTCTGGCTAACCTAATTTTATTTTTCTTATAATGAATTTTTAACTCTGCCCAAAGTAAATATAGCTTAGTCACTATAATAATAAAATATCTAAAAATTATATACTAATAAAAAAAAGTCCGATCTTTAGCATAAATTTAGTATTCATGACTCACAAGTCACTTCCTCCATACATATATCGGTTCTTTCTCTGATCCGAAGTAGCATTTGCAAGCGAACATCTTGTCGAAGCTTGGCGGCATTGACGGATCCAGCAATATAACTGCTCTGCAATTCTTTAATCTCCAGAGCTCTTTCTACCTCGATAAATATCAAAACCCTCATCATGATTATCTTATCTTGAGTGCGATTAATGAAAATAATTTTAAAAAGAAATAGCCATGGTTTAAATTCAAGTATTTTTTCCTTATTACACAAAATTTAGAGTCAGATGATTAAACATGCACTGAAATACTAATATCTTATTCGTATGTACGATGGAATAGCAGCACCGCAGTGCTAGTTGATTCTGATTCTTTTTTCTTCTCTTTTCTTTTTTTCAAACGATTATTGAATCGATTGCCAAATGTTTTTCATTTTTCGTAAGACCCCCGCCATATACACTAATTTTAATTTTTTAAAATGAAAAATAAAAGCGTGTTTAAGTATTTGAAAAAGTGTGTAGCCAAATACTTACTATTTTAAAAAGGTCTTTCAAGCTGCTTGTCGTAATCGCAAGTCAGTGCGACAAACAGTTAAAAATGATATTTCATCCCACCACTTTTAATTCGGGTAAAATGAAAACTTTACTTGATGAAAATTGAATCTTGGATGCAATATGCATGGAGTTACAATGTTGCCCAGTAACAGTCCAGCGTTGACAAAACCGCTTTGATATTGCCTATGAACATGGAAAAAGTGAGGACGTAGTAAAAGATCAGCGTTTGAATCCCACACCCCGTAACGGTAAAATTAACGCCAACGATGTTGCCGCAATGAAAGTTACGTTGGGTAATGATCTTTCTAAGCCGGCTACAAGATAGCGTAAAGAACTAAATATTAATGCATGTGTTCAAACCGTTACAAAAGTCATGAAAAAATGCATAAACTTGAAATTTAGTGGAGCTCCAGTCAAGAATTTACGATCTGATGATGACAAAAGAAAACGGCTTGACTTTGCCATCGATTATAATAATTGGGATCTTGCATAAAAAATTCCATTTGGTCCGTCTTGTAGACTTTTGAAAAACAATCGACATGTGTTTTTTCTTTTCTTTTTAAATAACAAACTTCGAAAGATGTAGCCCCTTGAAGATTATCTATTTTTCATAGCTGTAGATATACTTCTTGTGTATGTGACGTCATAACGACCTATGTGAAAAACAGTCATTTTGATTTTTTACTATGACTCGAGTAAAAATGAATATTTTTTCTTGAAACTTTCAGGAATACTTGATTTTGATATTATGTTTACAATGTTTTATTTTGAGAAAATTTCATGTAATCGTTTCTGCGTTATTTAAGGTTATATGTACCTTTGATTCTTTTTTCAAAACGCTGTATCTTTGAAAGTTTTATATCGTTTTTGATGTTTCTCGTCTCATTTTTTTCGTACTTCATTGTACAATATACATGTGTAATGTATGCTTCACAACGTAACATATATATGGTGTTTTCTATAACTTTTAAAATACCATAATTTTAAGGTACTGTCTTTTTCCATTTTTATTTTTAAGGAAAAAAAAAAATGTCAGTTATTTTTCAAAATTATACAAGACGGACAAAATGGAATTTTTCATGCAAGATCCCAATTGGAACACTCAGAACTGGAGAGAAGTCATTTTCATGGATGAAAGAGTTTTTTCGACCCATAAAGATGAGCGAGTCGGTGTTGGGAGGAGCCTCCCAATTCTCGGTAACTAATCATAGCATACTTTCGTTTGATCGTAAATATATTATTACTAATTGAATCATGAAATTTATACGTATACTGTTTTACAGGTTTAATAAAAGGAGTGTCGTAGACAATAAATACAGTAGTAGACGAACAAAATCATTATGGGGCTGGATATCTGGTGATGGGCCTGGATCACTTGTTCGAATTGGATATTCTTGAGAATCACTTGTTGTCCAGCATAACTGGTCGATATCCAAATAGAGAAGATTTTTTTATTGTTCAAGTTTTATTGTCTAATTCATACGGCTAAGCTCGTGACGAATCAGCATCAAGAGCATGCCAACATTTACCGATTAGACTTTCCACCTAGATCTCCAGATTCAAATGTAATTGAAAACGTGCGGGCACAACTGGTACAGGAATGTTGTCCCAAAGTAGGAAACAATTTGATTGACTTATCGCAACAAGTACAAGAAAAATGGGAACAACTTGGTACGCGTCGTGGATTTCGAAAATGATATGCCTTTATGCCCAGATGACTCACAAACGTAATCGACGGAAGAGGATCGCTCACAAAATATTAACACATCTGCGCCATACAGTAAAACCAAATAATTAGATTTATTAAACGTTAATTATTATATTGTACATTAAACCAAAGATTTTTTTAAGATCTTAACAGTTTTGTTTGAATAAAAATGTTTCGAAAAGAACCCGTATTTTATCGGTATATAGGATATATAGTAGGATATATAGGTCACGCTCTTTACCAAAAGTACTGCTGGATGATAGAAATACACCTATTTAGCCCCCGGAACAGAAGTGGATCAGTGGGCACGGGTCTGCAGGTACGAGCAAGCGTCCAGCGTTGAGTCCGATGAGCACTACCGCGCGGCAGCAATACACTAGATTATTGGCGTTTATATCCTATTACTACTATATAACACGTCTAAAGGCGCGCGCGAGCGAGGAGAGTCTACCGGTCACCTACGCATCCACAGACAGAATCTTCTGTAGTCGCAGCTTCTGCTGCTGTTGCGCATGTGCTACAACTTACGAGTATCGATCAGACTATTGATCAAGTAGAGTAAGCACCTATAAGCGTGCGTGCCCGCTGTCCAATACATATTTTCATATCATATATTGAATGAACCGGATGTATTGGTGCAGTGAACGATTTATCAGAGCTTGAGCGGCAGGGATCTGGTCGAGGAACGTAGTATATATACAATATTCACAGCTGGCATCACTTGTCTGTCTCGCTCGGGCATAGACCACCTGAGACTCTCCATAGCAGTGCAGATTAGGTCTTGTGTCGGGTTTTTTTGATTAACGTCACAATTTCCCTTCTGCGAACTATAGGTTCACGTTGGTGAGCTTAAGACGTGGAAGACCTATAAGCGGAAACTTATGAATCCATAGAACGGTTGTGTGGCACTAGTGTGATGTATAATTGTTTGTGGAATTTTTTGATCCCTTCTTTTGCTGGAACATTAATGGAAACTGGAAATAGCTGGTCAGCCTTATTCAAGGCTTGTATTGTGTAACTCGGGTATTGTCACAGTGTTGTTTGTGTGTGTGTGTGTGTGTGTGTGTGTGTGTGTGTGCGTTACTTTAATGAATGCATTTCCTAGCGATCAGCGGTGTCCATTATAAATTACAACAAACTTACCAAGTGAATCATAATAACAATTTGTCGCACAAAGTAAAATATAATTCAATTGTGTTTCTGGGTCGTCGTTACAATTATTTTACACACAAAAAAATTTGGAATTATGATATAATGGATGAAATTAACAAAATAAAAAAATAATTAGCTTCTAGGGGCAATTTGTATATTTATTTTCATTTTGAAATTTTAGATATTTTTTTTTTAAATAATATCTCGCATTAAAATAAAAATAATATTTTAAATATTACAACTAGTATGTAGCAAAAACAAATCAAACGAAAATATAAAATAAACAATATCCTGAGGGTAAGAATAGGCAAGGACTAATGAGGGAACCAATTTATATAACTATATAAATTAATATGTGAACATAAAAGTTAATAAAAAATAACTTCATCTTTTTGAATTTCCATTGAGTAGTAGAGACTCATCAGGTCACAGACTACCCAATACTTTCTTAGTGGTGCAGACTAGTTCTAGTATCGTATTATTTTGCAACATCACGATATAAATATTATTAAGTACACGGTTCTAAAGTCGAAGAATGCATGAGTTAGTGCGCTGTATGTACATAGCTCTGCGGTTGCTACGTGTTGTTGATGGTAAGAAATAATAGTGAGTTAAGACTGTAGCCTGGAATCGATACGTTCTACTCGTTTCTGTCAATAAAGTTTGAGTTGGTTCTTATGAAGTTGATGTGTTTCCAAATTATTACGCGTAATCGTAACAATTTCAGGGGCACCTCCAGGATTGTATGTCGCGAATTCTACAATTGAGGAAACTGCCTGTCAGATACGCACCAACGAAAGAGACGATGACCATGAAGCATGATCCATTGACGGATTATCCAGACAGCCATGCAAAAATAAGTGTTGCAAGTCCTGCTACCGCGTTGAGAAAAAATTTAAAGCGGAGGATAATACAATCAGACGAATTACTTTTGTTGAAGAAATGCGATAAGACTGGCAAAAGTATCAGATAGACGATGAAGCAATAAAGATGATTATTGAAAACAAGGAAACTAAAACTCGACATTGGTAGCAACTTGCACCAAAAGATGAATTTACAAAAGTGTATTGCAGTCAACAGGACTTATTCGTCATTATGGATGGAGTTTTATATAAAGAATGGATATCACCGAACTGGAAAACCAGGATTCTACAATTAGTCGTTCCAAGAAATAGCATGGAAGAAATTCTATTAGAGTGCACGGTGCACCTACAGGAGGACACTTCGGAATAAATAAGACACTGGAAAAGATTAGGAAAAGATTATACTCAATCATTTGCAAAAAGAATGTTTAAAATTGGTGTCATACGTGTACAACTTGTGTTGAAAAGAGAGGTCCACCAGAGAAAGGAATCAGTGAAATGAAGATTTATAATTCGGTAGTACCTTTTGAGAGACTTCAAATGGATATGTTAGGCACATTTCAAACTTCTTTGTTAGGTAACATATATCTCCTTGTCGTGACAGATAATTTTACACAATGGGTAGAAGTTTTCTCATTGTCAAACATGAGGATCAAAGCAATAGCTCAGGTTTTCGTTATGAGGTATTTGTCGTCATCGTGTTTCTTTCAAAGTGCATACTGATCAGGGCAAGAACTTTAGTGCGTATTTAGTAAAAGAATTAGCGGACCTTTTAGTAATAAGGAAAACACGAACTGCACCTTTACACCCACAATTATTAGGCTAAGTAAAACGCCAACATCAGACGATTCTTAGTTATTTGATAAAGTTTGTAAGCGAAAATCAAAAAGATTGAGACTACTTAATCTCACTGTTTTTTTTAGCCTACAGATAATCCAAACATGTGACGACCTGATTTTTTCCAGCTGAGATGCACACTGCTGATAAGCTACAACCTCCGATGGATCAAATGAGAGAACCCCCTCCGGATGATCACGTTGAAGTTTCATAACTTGAGAATTATGTACAGAAGCCGAGGACAACTGGGACGGTTCTTTTGAAAATGTCAAGAAGATTAACGATGTTGTCTACGCCATTTGGAAATCATCAAAATACAAGACGAAAATCATACATGCCAATAGAATAACGACTTTTCACGGAAGGAAGAAATCCTAACTACTTTCCTTTGGTTTCCTTCGCCGTTGTAAAAAATTTCCGAAGACGCTGGGAAAATGCCGGAGTGGGAACGTGTAGTGTTACCCACGGGAAATCATTCCTTATTTCGTGTCCAAGGATTACACCGTGTATACCCAAGGGTCGTTAATTTTTCCCCGATCACCCTGT
Source organism: Copidosoma aretas (assembly GCA_030522625.1). Classification (NCBI taxonomy): domain Eukaryota; kingdom Metazoa; phylum Arthropoda; class Insecta; order Hymenoptera; family Encyrtidae; genus Copidosoma; species Copidosoma aretas. The sequence goes on along the minus strand of JAPYYV010008519.1, from coordinate 5,571 downwards.
AGACCTTCCACATTACCTTGTAGAAAGAACAGTCGTAGTTGAATGTATAAGATACCGTTGGATTTAAAATACTCGGTTACTTGACGGTAGAGTCAAGGTAGAGATTTCAAGTCTTGGATCTGTAGATTTTTGGTTGTGATGGGATTTTCAGTACTTGGTAACTTGGCGAGGAGTCAAATTAGAGTCATTCCATATCCTGCAGCTGTGTTGATATGCTGGTGCTACAACAAATGAAGATTATTTGATATTACAGAGTGTTTAAGTACGGTGGGTTTTGTAATTGTCGGGACGACGATTTGAAAGTGGAGGGGATAATGTTAAGTACACGGTTGTAAAGTCGAAGAATGCATAAGAAAAATGATAGTGAGTCGGAACTGTAACCTAGAACCAATACGTTATGCCCGTTTCTGTCAATAAAGTTTGAGTTATTTTTTATAAAGTTAGTGTGTTCCTAATTATTTCGAGTGATCGTAACAATATATGTATGTGACTCTCTATGCTTTCCTAGCTCGACGAAAAAATATGCATGTATGTCTGTATGCATGTATGCATTTATGTGTGTATGTCAGTATCTATGCATGTATGCATGTATGTATGTATGTATGTATGTATGTATGTACGTACGTATGCATGCATGTATAATATTGCTCCGGAATATTCTCTGGGATCATTATCAGTATGAAAACTATATTTCGAATGCAAACGTTAGAGGTACCTGCTTAAAACGATCGTACTTTTATTTGTGCACAATGATGTATCTGTGCGTTGTTTCATTTGAACAATTGCCTCGTTTAAGGAAAAGTGCATACTTTATTATAATACTCCAGAATTATCTTAATAACTTGTTCCTTCTTATTGAATTACTTTATTATTTTCATAATATTTATATTTTTGCTTTTCTGACAATGAATATTTTAGAAATAAAGAAAGAAAATTTTGTTTGCTTTCCCATAGAGAAAGCTTCGTATCGATGAAAAAAAAATTTCGTGGATATACGTTAGAAATGTATTATACAGTATCTTAAATAAAAAAACACAAGTGTGTGTGTGTGTGCATGTGTGTGCGTGTAATCAGTCATATCTCAGGAACCTAACGGTAGATTTCAATGATTCTGGGCTTCGAATTTTTGTTTTCTTATCCTTATGGTGCCGTAGCACGGAATAAAAAACTAAGTTTCATACCTTACTAAGGTTTTCATAACGATTTTTATGGTCAAAAAACGGTTATTTAACTTTTGAAAGGTGAAAAAAATTGAATTTAAAGTTTAACTAGTAACATCTTATAGAGCTTCAAAATAGCTATTTTTTTCATTTTTAGTCATCTTGATAAGTTATTTTGTTTAGTTTTCATTAAAGAATTATTGAGATTTGAGTCATACCTTAGAAACTCTTCAAGTAATTTTAATGATTTAAGGTTAAAAATGTTTGTTTGTATATCCTTATATTGGTTCTAAAAAATATTCAAGTTTTATACCTTATAAAGGTTTTTACAGCGATTTTCTATGTCCGAAACGCATTTTTTTTCTACTATTTCGGTAAAAAAATTAGAATTCTATTTCCTTAATAGTTGTATTTTATAGAGCAATAAGACAGCTTTATTTTGAATTTAGTTTTTTTTTACGTTATTTCGTTTTTTTTAGTAAAGAAAATATACAAATTTCGTACTTGAATCCGTCATATCTCAGAAGCTTTTTGAGTGATTTCGATGATATAGAGCTCAAAATGTTTATTTTTATATTCTCATATTGATTCACAAAAAAATTTGACATTTCATACCCTATCATGGCTGTTTTAACGATTCTTGATGTTAACAAAACGGTTATTGCTGTTCCTTCTATTTTTTATTTGCTATAAGTATTTCTAGCTGTACCTATATCTTTTGAAAATATTTTTTTTTATATAAAAACTAAGTTTCAACAGTAACGATTGTTTATATGAATTCAAATGCCTGAATAAATCTTAACATTGCAAAAATTAAATTCTATAAAATAATATTCGTTTTAATTTTTATTTTTCCGATGGACCAAGTTACCCAGGTAAGATTTTCGGATAAACCCAGTAACTCAGGCGAGGTTTTCGGATAAACCAAGTAACCGAGGCTAATTTTTCGGATAAACCCAGTAACCTAGGCGAGATTTTCGGTAAATCAAATAGCCTAGGCGAGATTTTCGGATAAATTAAGTAACCCAGGTGAGATTTTTGGATAAAATAAGTAACCCAGACGAGATTTTCGGATAAACCAAGTAACCCGAATCAACTTATACCGTTTAAACTTTTTTAAAGCTTTATTGGATGTTACAATTTAGAAATTCAAGTAAGGTTTTTTTTACCCTCGAAAAAGTGAAAAAAAAACGTTTTTCAACTATAAAAATCGTTTTAAAAAACTTAATAAGGTATAAAACTCACATTTTTTCCTTGTAAGATAAAATTACGAATAAAAAAATTGATATAAATACTTTTATTACCACAAATATTCAATTTTTTTTAGAAATATGACTGATTTTCCACAAAAATCTTAGAATTTCGTTAATAAAAACGAAACAAAATAACTTTTCAAGATGATTCATCGTGAAAAAAAGGTTTACTGAAGCTTTATCAGATGTTACTATTTAGAATTTTAAATAAGGTATTTTAACCCTTAGAAAAGTAACAAAAATCCTTTTTTGACCATAAAAATCACTATAAACTTCTTAATAACGTATTAAACTAGAATTTTTTATGGACATCTCAATGAATGAATGAAAAATTTATATAAATCTTTTTATCATCACACCTCTTTAATTTTTCACAGAGATATGAATTATCCACAAAAATCTTAGTATTGCTTTAATAAAAACTGAACAAAATAACTTATCAAGATAATTAAAAATGGAAAAGAGAGATATTTGAAATCTTTATCAGATGTTGCTATTTAGAAATTCAAATTAAATTTTTTTACCTTCAAGAAAGTAAAAAAAAACCCTATTTTATGACCATAAAAATCGTTACAAAAACCTCAATACGGTGTGAAACTTAAATTATTTTTCCGTGCCGTCATAATAATAAGAAAACTAGAATTTTAAGCCCAGAATCATTAAAATCTACCGTTGGGTTTCTGAGATATGCCTGATTGCACACGCACACACACACACACACGTGCGCGCACACTCTACCACACACACAAAGACACTTATACACACACATACATTCACATTAATATATATATGTATATATGCATACACACAGACATTTTCAAAAAGTGGTATTTATTCATTTAAGACACTGTATAAGACATTTCTAACGTATTTCCACAGACATCTTTTTTTTACCGGTACAAAGCTTCCTCTATGAGGAAGCAAATATTGTAACAATATTTTTTGGTACTATTTGAGTAAAAATTATTATCTTACTTTTAAAATATATCTACATCATAGAGCATTAAAATAGCTTCTTTTTACATTTCAAATCATTCTAATATTTTTTTATTTTTTTTTTTAAGTTAAATTATCGCAGAAAAATGTTGCTAAGGAAGCTTTGTGCTAATCTATGGCAGCGGCTTTTACTATCATTTTACAAATCAAAATATGTATTTCTTAGTATAAAGTAAGTTTAAAGGGATTTTTTTTATACCACACTATTTGAAAGTTTAGCTTCACATTTCTAAGATTCATAGCAATTTTATGAAAAAATTTTAATTCCCGTTACTTTTGAAATTAAAACATAATAATAAATAAAAGCTTGTTCGAAAACAACAGCATTTATTCTAACTGCAAGTCAATAAATATTGACATCTTTTTTGCTTTTGCTTCTTATATTAATCGTGGTATCACGTCAGGATTTTGATATATCCTAACCTAGAAGTGTAGGAAACACTACTTTACCCCATTTTAGCTTATGTAGCACAACTGGTTCATATTTTTTCGAAAAAGTACCCTAAGGAACTTGGAGTACATGTTTTTCTCTTTTACATGGCATTAAAATTTCTCGAATATAGTTTTTTTTCGCTGGGATTTTGCAATTTAAAGATTACAAGTATTCAAATTTTTCTTTGTTTATAAAATCATAAAAATAACATAAGTATGATTCGCCTTGGGCCACCTAGCATCTGCGCCACGTCTGATCGTCCTCAGAGTAATGATAAACACAGTGAATTATACAGGCTTACGGAAACAAAAAGTAATTTTTCATTGTTTAAATTAATATTATTGCTCATGTAAGTGATAATGTGACAGGATAGTAAATGTGTGATGGTGTTTTATAAAAATGAAATTTTTTTCTTGGTATGCTGTAGTAAAATTCAAGTAAGAGACATTTATTCACCAGTGCTCCAATCCATTGACTGAGTATCTGTCGACCTTACGAAATAGGAATTGTAATAATTGGTAATAATTATTATTGTATGTATTTTTAACTTGCTGGAAACTATAAGAAGTGCGAAAATTAGATTGCCATGTTATTTTTACGAGATAGCATAATAAATAAAATAAAAAAATTTCTTATGAATAAAAAAGTTCCTGGACCTGTGCAATGTATCACCCATCCGTACTGCGTACACATCATCGAGGTATTATTTATCACTTAACAATCAATCAAATTAGAACTCAAAACGAAATTTATGTAACTTGTGTCAGTTTAAAAATTTTGATATCTCGAATTCGCAGTAAAAATTCAAAAACGCGAATAATTATTTCTTTAATTATTGATGCAGGCAGCGTGAGTGTTTCCTGGACAGATCAAGCTCCTTGATTATTTATGAGAAATTTGTAAATTTTATTTTTTTTATATTTAACTTAGCCTCGTATGTAATCTCGTGAAAATTGACGATGGTGATTTAATTTTTGCACTTCTTATAGTTTCCAGCAAGTTACAATTACACACAATAATGTCATAAAAAATTATTAAAAATTCTATTTTATATAGTTGACTGATACTTAACCAATGGATTATAGCACTGCACTGGAGTACTGTCATACCTATGTTATTTCCATGATTTTCTAAATATAGTGAAATTTGAAAACTTGTAATCATAAAATTGCGTAACTAGGGTTGCTAGATCTGCTTAGGAGGATTCTGGGACAAAAAAATTATTAACCACCAAGATTTAAAAGTATCACTTTTAAGTATATCAAGTTTGTGACATAAAATTAAACATTGTAGTGTTTAGTTTAAAAACACTTTAATATACAGTGTATATATCAATTTTTGTGATTTTCTTACAAATGGCAGATAAATCCCCGGCTGATGATATACATTGCATCAATTAATCAGTTACTCTTCTAAATATTGTCCGCTCACTCCTTCCAAGCTTATGGGGTAGATCTAGAATGGCCAAAATTATATCCTAGCAGATCCCATCATAGTTCAAACTAGTGACTCACTTTTTCTATCTGGAAAACTAGCTTTATGACTCAGTTTTAATTGGAAATAAAGCGAGTAAAAATTATACTTTGGCGTAGTTACGTGTTATTGTCCGGGTACTGTCTGATTATTTATTAATTAGTAACGCAATTATTGCTTAATTGTTTACTATCGTTTTACATAAATTAATCTACAGCCATTCAAACTTCGCGCCGCATTTAAATTAAGAATCTCC
>JAPYYV010008518.1:0-18325 GCA_030522625.1 Copidosoma aretas | reverse complement strand
CCCCCCCCCCCCCCCCCCCCCCCCCCTACGGGCCTTTTACACTACGCCGTTGCAGTTATGGGCGTCCGAGTTTTCTTCGATACACTTTGAACGCGTCCGTCTCTCTCGGGGACGTCGTCGCGCCGGCGAGGATCTCTCTGTTTGGAAAGCCGTTGTTGTTGTTATCGTTGGTGATGGTGGTGGTGGTTGCCCGCGCGGAATGCAGAGAACAGGGTTTCCTCGGAGGATCGATGATCCCCCGCTCACGCACTTCCAATACTCGCGAGTGTTTCGCGAGAATTCCCGAGTTGACTCGGGACTTCCAGAGATTTCCCAAGACTTTCGGTGATTTCAAAAGATTCCGGAAGTCTCTTCGTACTTGTACACCGATGGAAAGGATCGCTTATCCCCGGCAAACACATTTGTCCAAGGTTTCTGATATAGAAATCTTGCAGGTGTCTCAATGTCCAGCGTCAAGATGTCTTTAGGAAGTTGTTATTATAATTATTTTTTTTAAGACATGCATCTTAACGCTGGACACTAAGACACCTACAAGATTTCTTTCAGAAACTTGTCCGCTCAGCAACTGTTAATATACGAGCAAGTACTTTATCATGGACTTGGTACACGGAACTTTTTGGTTATAGTCATTCATTAACTATTGATAAGTATTGATTAATATTAAGTTATTTATCGGAAATTCCGTTGATGAATCATTCGTTTGTCACAAACAATCGCTTAATATCAGGGTATCGAAACATTTTACACTATTATTTGCGGATTCTGCGTGTGCATTCAAATCTTCCATACAAAGTCGTTATACAACTTTATCATCATCATCATCGTTTCGAAATGCGCAAAGGATAATAATAAATATAAAGAATTATCCTTAAAAATCTGAGCGCCGCGCTCTTCTCGGAATTCCAAGCGATGATTTCACATCCTTATAGGCGCGTGCGCGCGCGCAAAAGGAATTTTCGTGAACGCGTCATTGGGCGAGAGAGTGCCGGATCGAATCATTTTTTTTTCACAAAAAGCCGGTGCGTGGACTCATTGATTTCTCATTCATTGCTCCCGCTCCTTTTACTTTATTTCCATTCTTCGCTGAGAGAGAGCCGGAAAAAAAAGGAAATCTCTCGTCGGCGGAATTTCTCAAGCGCTGACGTCAGCCCGACCCGCCGAATCATCGTCCGTTACGTTTTTGTATACTCCTATTCATCAGAGTTTCCCCGAACGAGCGCACGCGCGCCGCCGCGGGTATTTCAAAAGGCGACGATTAAAAAGCCCCCCTGCGCGTGCCCATCGTACAATGTACGGATGATCGAAAGTTATACGCCATTTTTCGCAATTCGCTGATGCAAGTGCGCGCGCGGTAAAGGCCTGAGCGCAGCCCCCGAACGGCGTCTTTTCGCTTTAATACCCTTATAATTTGGCCTGTAACGCGCAGTTACGCCGCAAAGTGTGTTTGCCCAACAGCCGCTGCAGCGTAACGGTACATTGTGCACCGCAGTTTTCCACGATCGAACGCAACTCTTAAAGACGAATCAACCCCGCGCGCTGGCGCGGCGTACGTTGGAACTTTACGACATCGTCGAAATTAAAAAAGACGGCGAATAATTATATATATATCTGTGTAGAGCAGCTCGATCTTTGGGATCGAAGAAAATTTCTGCACCCCCGTTCCGTTGGATATTTTTTTTCGACTTGAAGAAATTTAGTTGACCGAAAAAAAATAATTTGCACGATTGAATAAAAAATTCACAACCTTGCATGATAAAAGATCGATCGTCGCGCGACCGAAGCCTCTTTATTCGTTGTGTGATATGTGACTGATGCAGAGTGGGTCAATTTTAGATTAATAGTTTTAAAAATACGTACAAAATAATTTTAATCGATGCATATTATGATCATATAGGGGTAAATGTGCGGGTATTACTGCCACCTATTTGATCAAGACACATTTTGAAGTCTATTGAAAATACTTTTATGAATTTACCAATTTTTTTTTTTCTTTATCATAAAGCCTGTGCCATTAGGTACCATAAAAAAAATATTTGATTCATTGTTATCATAGTGTTAAATTATAACATAATTATCAATGAAATCAGCCGACATGACAAAATCATGAAAATAAATGCACGTTTCATTAATTGCTGGGGGTTGGCGCGCGAAGCTCCGCCAACTATAGTGCAATGGAAAATAAAGTAAGTATTTCCAATATTTTTTTTTTCTTTCAAATAAATTTTCTTCCATTCGAAGAATCGGAGCGCTCGTGCACCGCAGGTTATCCCTTCGATAAGCACATTTATTATCCCCTATCACCCCCACGTATGACACAAAAAAGTCGTCTTTTCTCTCGTGTTCGCACCATTTTATTTTCCGCATCACCGAATCATTCTCCAAAACCTGCGGCGGACTCCGCTAATAGCAACAGCTGGCGGACGCCCGTGATGCACGGCGAATTAGCCGAGGCTGATGGTCGAAGGCGAGGACGAAAAAAAAGGCGCATCATCGGGCAGCGCGGGGGAAGGGACTGTGCTGCACTTACATACAGGTACCATACGGCGGGTAAACCAGTTTCTCTCGGCTCGACGGGAACTCATCCTTCGGCCGGCTGCACGGCTCTCGTTCGCGGAATAGAAATTCACGCGCCGGCCTCGCGCGCTGCAGTTGTTGGCGAATTCATGTTTGCGAAATTAATTCGCGCTTTTTGAACCTCGGTATACCCTGCATCTACCCGTGCCTGTGCTCATGCGGTGTTTTTTTTTTTTTTTCAACTTTGAGAAACTTCGAGGTCGAATATAAGGCTTGTACGTACTCGCACGCGTATGGGTGTTTGTTTTTACTTATCGGTTATCTGATCTTTATCTAATGGCAAGTTTTTTCGTGATGTGCGATACAAAGAGTGCGGGAAACGGATTTATGGTACTTCGGGATGTGGGCTCTTAAACGAAAGGAAATACCCGGAGAATGATCTCGTGTATGTGTGGGTACTGTTATTCGAAATGTAGCACTGTTTTTTTTTTTCGTACACACATCTCCGTATACTATAATTAGCTCGATGTCCGAACAGAACAGCAAAATTAAGCGTTCCGAGAAATATATTATTTATAGCAAACAACATGTTGTTTTACAGCCGTTTCGAGGTCAACTTATGGTTGAGCAAATAAAAATGTAAGACCTGCGTGATTCTGTTGTTTTGTGGCGCAGAATGAAAAGGCATGATTAAAGTGATTAAAGTCAGAAGTTTGTTTTAAAATTATAGTAATCATAAAAAAAAATTTTATTGTGTAAAGATCAGGTCTTCCATTATATTAGGTTGAATGTTACACACAGAAACACAAATATAACCCACATCAAGAAAGTCAAAGTAATGAAAACGCAGATAGTAGGTTTGTCTAAGGCTTAATAGCACAGAGAACCTCCGAGGCCTCTCAGAATATCTGACTTTTGTCTGACTTTTGTCGAATTATCTTCATGCTCGAGCCAGGGTTCCAGCAAACGTTGTCTCAATCTTAACATATCACCATATGGTGATGAAGCCTATCGAAGTAAGCGATAAATTTTTCAAGGCGTAATTTTCGTTAGAATCAATGATAAAAAGGTTAGGTCAACGTAGATACCAATATAGATAAGAGGCTAGATTTTATCCAACAGCGATACGTCGTACCACTTTCAAAAACTTCCTCAGATGATCAAGAAAATTTCGATGTTCAATAGATCTCATGCAAATCACTCGATCATAAGTACTTGAACTGGGGTCTGCATACGTCTGTAATTTCTGGTGGGGATCACCAAGTTGAGAAAACATCTTTTTTATTCGAAGTACTGCAAAAACTGAGGATATCGTTTCAAAGGGACTAGCGCTCTCGTCATTAATAATAAAAGCCTGCCCCTATCTACCCCTCTCGACATTCATCATTAAACTTGAATTCAACGGATCAATCGACAACGCTTGAATTTTTAACGCATCCAATCGACGCGCAAGCGCTTATCGAACGTCGATCGTCCTTCCTTCATCCCAACGCTCCTCTATGATTGACGAGGGAGCTTTACGTCATCATTACGCCAATGAGCTACTATACTTATATACGTATACCGCATGGTGGCTCTGTTATCCAAGAATAAACATTACGCTTCGCCGAGCGCGCGAGTGGACGATGATTTTTCTATATTTATACACGAGTGATAAAAAAACTTCTTGAATTCGGATTAAAAACATTTTTCATCCGCATAGGTGTATCGATGTGAACTAAAGAATATTACACACCGTACTAAATAATGAAATACCATGTGTCAAAATGACCTGAAAATCAATCGAAAAGTAAATCGGCAAGATTATTATTATGAATGGTATCCTATCAATCCAATAATACTGATAACGCAGTACGATTCATTAGTATTCAATTCGTCAATGCTCTAGCGTTTTCAGTTCTTGATAAGATACTTAAATTTATCAATCGCGATGGCCAAATAAATTATTCCTGATGGAAATTTTGTCCATGCGAAACACACGATTCCTCCTCCTCCTGCTAATACAAATCCATAAAACACAAGGTGCGCGCTTGTCGTAATTAACGCGAAAATGAAAAAAGAAAAAGAAAAAATGAAACCAGAACACCAAAGAGAGCCAGGACCGGCCAAAGTGTGGAAACAACGGTAACCACGCGTGTACCGTAAAAGATGTGGGCATATTGAAAGAAGAAGAAGAAAGAGGACCTCATACACACATATGAGTACGCTATACGCGCGCCATAAGTGATACTTACCGCGAGCCTCTCTTTCTTCCCCGGCATTCCTTAATGACACGGTGTCTATGTACATACATATACGTATATAACGCATTTAAGTACGCTTCTGGTACGCTTGGCGCGGCTGGGATTTATCGCCGTAGCCTTCGCGCGCGATGAGTACAAGTGTGGGTGTGGGGGTTGGGTTGGGGGGGGGGGTGGGGTGGGTGGTGGGGGGGGGTGGGGGGGGGGGGGGGGGGGGGGGGTGGGGGGGGGGGGGGGGGGGGGGGGGGGGGGGGGGGGGGGGGGTAGCGATTGATGGGCGATTTCTGGCTCATCGTCGTCGTCGTTGTCTGATTTTCTAAAACACCGCGCCGTTACGCTTGACTTGCAGGTGGAACGGTAGATGATAGTACAATTTGCAGGTGTTTAAGGGAGAGTCGTAAAAAATTTGGCAAGATACGTTTTTATTAGTAAACCGAAAGAATTGTCGATTGCATGCGTGAGTTGTAAGATTTATTTCGAATTGGGTGCTGTAAAAATTGTTCATTATTTTTGGTCCATCAGTTGTATGGATTGTCAAAAAACATTGGATACATATTTTTTTCTTTTTAAGCAGACACAAAAACTGACCGAGGTATGTGCGCTTTAAAATTACGTACGACGTTACAAAGATTTCTAACCTGTATAACGTCTTTTGCCCTTCCATTTTAAAAACTATGACATTCTCTATCTCCATGAATTCTTGTGTATTAGAAAGATGTGCGTGTCCAATATTGTTCGATAATCCACTTGCTTGAGCTTATGTCATTTTTCCACGGTAATACTCAATTGTGTAAAACAATATACACCATTATCAACCCCAGCTTTCATAACAAATTATTTTCCACCGATAAGAGCTTTCCCTTTCAATTTTTTAGTACATTTTTTTATTTTCATATATTTTTAATCATTACTTGCGAAGAGTCCACGTTTTCAAAAATAAGTAGAAACAGTCGTGTGAGGTAAGACGAACCATCGTCAGACATATAGAAAATAGCAACCTAACCTGAAAAAAAAAAAAAAAAAAAAAAAAAAAAAAAAAAAAAAAAAAAAAAAAAAAAAAAAAAAAAAAAAAAAAAAAAAAAAAAAAAAAAAAAAAAAAAATTGGCTAACCTAAGAATAGCTTAAGAATTCATCCCAAGATTTCACTCAACCCGCTACCGACAGGGTAACTGCAGAAACAGAAAAAAAAAAGCAAAAGCCTATATCATAACAATCATAGAGATAAGCACGCAGCGTTTGCTAATTGAGACTTGGCGCGCGGACAAAAGAAAATTAGACGCGCTCGCCGAGAAACTCGCATCACCTATATACTTATACACACCTGCATCCACTCGTTACAGAAAATTACTCTTTTCACCCGCAGCAACAATCAAGCCTGTCGCGTCGCAATAACGAGGATTAAAGAGCGGGAGCTCGCGCGCGTGCACTAGCGTTGAAAAATGCACGGCTATATGGAAGGATGAATTCGCCTTTCGCAAGAATTTCAGCCGGCGCCCGTTTAATTTTCTCCCCCGGGATGGGCTAATTGACGACGATGTCGCGCCTCTCTCTCTCTCCCAGGGGGCGTTGCAGTCTCACCCGGCGTTTCGCAAGCCGGCGTTTTAATTACAAAAAGGGCTCCTTCCTATCGTTTTTGCTTTATTTCTTTTTCGAATGAAAGTGGCCACGCCTCCTCTCCTTTAATTCTGCTGAGTGTTTGTTTGGCAAGCGCACTTTTTTATTTTGACGGAATTGGGTAATGTTAGGAACGAACGGCAGTTGGCTCATCCGGCAATCGGTGCGGGTTACAATTGTGTAGAAGTGTATGTAATAATGGATCGTAAAATATATATTTAGCGGATGCTACGCTTTCAACCGTACTGTATTCTTGTAAGTCGTCTAGCTGGATCTTTCTGAAAGTTTTTAATAGCAACGATCAAAATGAATGTAATAAAAAGAAATGTGAAAATAATTTTCAACTAAGAAAAGCTAGATCAAGTTTGAAAGGAAAAAAAGTAAATCCACTATGCTAAAAGATTGTTGAATATATATTGATGAGCAACATAATTAAAAAAAAAAACAGATTTTATCGCCATCCAGAATTAAATATGAAAAATATCTTTTTTGAATCAATGACTTACTTTTCTAACATAATTATAAGCAAGACATCATGATTTTATAGTGCGAGTTTCAAACAATATATTCCATCACTTCTATGATAGATAAAGAGTTCCACAAGTATTCTTTTTTTTGAAACTCGGTACTTTTTCCCAAATTTTTAAGTATCTTTTAAGAGTTCTTAAAATATTGCTTGCAATAATTTTATTTGGCTTCTTTTTTTTGTAACATAAGAACCTTAAAAGTATTCTTTTAATGCGAAAATTCGCGTATTCTCAAATAGTTATTTTCCTTCGAAATTCTGCTTATTGGGAAAGCACCAAACGTACGCCACAACTATATAATCACTGCAAAAATAATCTATACACCAAAAGTAGAGAGGTTTTGAAAGAACAACTCAGTCAGTGTTACACAAGTATTAATATGTACAAGTAAATCTCCAATTTTATTATGAACATTTACAGCATCGTGTGTATACAGCGTTACATACATACGTCGAAAAAGCTCGCACACACTCGCACAATATTAATTGACTGATCCTCTTGACTCGCATACATCGTATCTCCTGCGCAGGCCGTAACTTTACATCATAAGTCTGCCCCGCAGATTATCGTACTTTTTTTGCCGATTACCTGTACCGAGAAGAAACATTTTTCATAAAAACAAAGAATGCGGTGCAAGATCGAATCGTATACAAATCAATATTTAACAGCTGACGCTCGCTGCCAGCCACGTATATGCTATGTGTTATGGAGATTTTGTGACGATGATATAACCCGGACAGTTAGGTCGAAGACAATGAAAAACGAACGAGCGCCGCGAATCGCTCTATTAAAAAATTTCCCGAGAACAATAATGCTGTTGTCAATAACGTACGAAATTAATAACAGAACATACTTCGTTATACACTTCACGCGAGCCCGATCGATTATATCCATCTTACGAATATCGCTGCACGTGTGCTCGTGACTTCGACTGACTTTATTCATCAAAAACTGATCGAAATCCTTTTCGATCCTTATTCTTTTTTCGGCCAAGTTTTTCCTTACTTCTAATCGTTTATCGAACTCGATATATTTGATCAACGACAAGGCCTTGCGTTCGTGAAGAATACGTATGAGTATAGCTGAAAAAAAAATTGAACCCTTACAAATAAACTTTTATTAGAATACAAATAAATAAACAAATAAATATTTATTCAAATCCATCAAAAATTTTGTTGTGAAGAAACTATTTATTTGATTTAAATAAATAGTTTTTGGTTATTAATGCTTGCGATTTCTTCTCGATGAAGCTTCATTTTAGATGGGTGAGAATAAATGAAATAAACTTGAGTTGGTTTATAACAACCTTTAATGTTTATTCCAATAAAACGTTTGCATATCACAACGTCTGACGAAGGTATGCAATATATAACCGAAACAGTAGCTGTAACGGTCTATTGAAATAAATGGTGAAGATTTCTTATAAATAAACTTCAGTACATTAAATTTATTATTCACCAAATATTTATTGATTTGAATAAAAAATCATCGATTTCAATAAATATGTATTTATTTGTATTCGAATTAAACGTTTATTTGAATTGACGAAATTTTTTTTTCACAACACGCGGGAGCGAGTGGTGATTGTATCAGCGATTCTCGCTACCATAGCAGGTCAACGAATCTTCATCGTCAATGTTCCCGAGAGCTGAACGTTAACCTTCCATCATTGCTCGATGAAAAAAAACCCCTCCCCCCTACGCACTGATCAAAGTGTCATATCGGTTGACTGCACGATAAAGGAGACACTCCCGTAGGTGAATAAAATATATCAGAAGTGGATATCGCTGGGTTGTGAACGTCGATGTTTACAAATTCGGAATTAATTTCTCGAGCGGGGTTGTCCGATAAAATGCGGCGAAAGAAAAAGAGGGAAAAAAGAATCAAAGAGCGATTGCGCGCGCGAACAACGCTGGGCCTGTATACTGAGTGTCACGCTGCGGTGACCTGCTTTTTTGTCTTCGCTTGCAAATTGACTTCGTACAATTCATTTGTATAACATTTCTGAATTTCTCTGAACTTTTATTACACATAATTAATATAAAGGTTCCTCGGCGGAAGTCAGTTTTTTGTTCATCGTGAACATTGGGTGTGTGTGTGTGTATGCGGTACTGAAAATACAAAGTATTTATTGTAAGTATCATCATTTCAGACGCTTATAATTGAAGAGAAGACATATAGTTACTTCGATTGGTGTTAGATTACATTCTAGTTGAATTACGTTAAAAATTCTTGTGTACGAGTTAAGGCTGAAGGATAATATAGGAGTTAAAATCTTTTGCAGAAAAATATTTGCAATATCAAAAAAATTTTCGTTTTGTACTTGGTATTGTACACGAGAATAATGTTAAACATCACTTCACCTAATAGTATACAAGTTACACAAATAATCTCGAATATCTGTACAAAATGCTTAAATGAATGAAATCTGTAAGATCCATGAAGTATTTGATGTACGAGTGTGTAAAATAGAAAAATTGTAAACTGTCTTTAAATCCTTTGGTTATAAAGAGAATCTGATGTATTTAATATTTATACACTTAGTTCAAGTTTTTTTTAGAATATTTTTTAGAATCTCTGGATTATTATATCAAAGCTTCTTGTCATGATAATGTTTAAGGATTATTATATGTTTTGTAGCACATAGTAAAAAAATGTTCTTGGTACTTTATTTTTTCTAATGATTTTCTAAGCTTTGAAAAACCAAAACTCTACATACTTAATTACAACGGGATTGTTGGTCCCAGTGCTTCTTACATCAGTACAGTCATACTTTTACATTTTACGCAGATTTATATTATCGTGTATTGATATGTCATTGTTTGGAAGAAATTTTCTTTTCATCGAAGCTGAGTGTAAATATTTCTTCATTATTTACAGGTAAATAATAAAGTTTACCAAAGAAAAAATGATAGTAGGTTAAAATAAAAATCATAGATGTAATGCTGCATGGATAAATAATAATTTATTTGAAATTAAAAATAATTTAAAATGGCAACGATTCTCGCAAAAATCATTACAAAAATAAATTTTATCGAAGCAAATTTTTGGATACAATTTTTAGCACAATTTCGGTAAATAAAATAATGTGTATGTATAAATTTGATTGCAAGTGAATGCTCACTTAACAATTATCTTAAAATCTAATCTACATACAACTAATAAGGCAACATGAAACCTTTTTCTCTTTTCTTTACAGGTGAAAAAAATATGACGCACATAGGAACAAAGTTTGTCTCCTTGAATTGCAGTGTCGAAAATAAATTTCACCCTTCATATTTTTATGGCACTTAAGAAACTATAATTTTTCAACATTTCGTTATTAAATATGTATACAATGTAGAAAACATATGGAAAAAAATCAACTGCAACACTTATTGCACGATCTGTACGAAAAATTCCACGTCCAAAAAGAAAATAGTCTAAAACGTTCGTACAACTGCTTAAAACGTGAGTATAATTATCTAGGCATTGACTAGATAATATCATGTAAAAAAAAAAAACAAACAGAAAGAAAATATTATGATGATTTGAAATTAAGTATTATGCAAAGTAACGTGTGTGGTAATACCTGCAGCAGTAAAATACACGAGTATTTTACGCTAGAGAGAAAAACTGTGCCGACTTTGACTCGAGAACAAAACCATAAGTATTGTTAAAAAAAAGAAAAAATTATGCTTCAAAATTCGGGTGTATCTTTGTTTAAGTACAATTAAAGTCGCATACAAACGCCAGTCGCAGCTTTGTTACAAATATAAAAAATTCAGTTATCTCATACTTGTTATTTCTTTGTTTATTGATTAACTTCACTTTCTCACATGCATTATGTACACACTCGTACAGCGGGTGCTCGATTTTACAGTGGCGCAAAAATGACGATTAAGAGGTTTAAGATAAACAGATTTACGATAAGCGAGACTTCGAGTGCGTCATAATACACAGTTCAATTAGGGATCGAGCGGAATCCCGTGCATTTTTTTCCAAAGTATATCATCGATTTACTACTACACTATAATGTTCATTACGCAAGATAACGCTTACGTGGGACAGTGAGGAGGAAAAAAAGAACAACGACTTGGAGCTCAATTTGTAAAAATAGGATTGTCTTGAAGCCCTTCGCTTTCTTAACTTCCGACAACGGCGTTTGTCTGCTTTCTCGAACCTTATTTTCGCCTGGAAAGTGAGCTTTTTTAAAAAACATTATAACGCAGTTTTTTTTTTAAATCAACTATCTCTTATCGTGTAAAGAGGCACTCGGTTCGACTATGTCTCGTACATCGCGAGTTTCCAATAAATGATCAATTACGGCGTTCCTTGATGCAATACTCACAGTACACTCTGCGATGCAGCAGATAAAACAACAGATATCACTTAATAATGAGACGTGAAAAAATAATTCCAACAATCTTTCGTTGATACAAAAAAACAAAGATTCGACGAAAGAGTATGCAATACATCAGTACATCACCATTAACGATTAACTTAAGTAACAATGTGATATTGTAATAATATGAAGTTCATGTAATTAAAATAGTCGTCCTTTTCACAGTGACGCTGGAAAAGTAAGAATCGATTCAAGTGTATACTGTTTAGGTTACGTACTTAGATCAAATACTTGTGATTCTCTTTACTAGTTTCGAGCCCTTCGTCATGAAATCTCTATTCGTTTCATCAATGTCTAATAATAATGCAATCTATGAATGAATACTAAAAGGTTTTTTAAGTACCACCTTAAAAAACTCACAGCAGTCACCCTGAAGAAAAACTTAACCTCAAATCGAGACTTACTTAACCGCGCTAGTGCGATTACCGGATACAGTATTGGCATCAAATACTTCGAAACCGTAGAAAGTTTCATCAACTCACTTCCATCGGTCAATGAGTCCATGTTCCCGACACAATTATAATACAAGTACGAAATCGTTCACCAAACGATCGTCCTAGAGTCTATCATTTGCACTTGGACTTGCCATCCAATAACTTTTTCCATAGTTCAAACTGCTCGCTGTACGTCACCATGTGTATGCTGATGCTCTTCTGCACCTTGCACGCGTCGTATCTGATTTTCCTGTTGAGAAACTCAGGGCAGTCCTCTCGGCTGATACCGAGTTTATTGGCTACTATTCCGGTTATGAATACATCCTCGAGTTTGAAAAAGTTCTCCTTCAGCGCCCTCTCGTAGAGATTGTGTATCACGTCGCTGGACATCAGGTAGGCCGGACCCGTGCAAAAGTTCGGGTAGGCGGATGGTTTGTACTGAGCGTGAGAGATGAAGTACTTACTGTTCTTGTTCCTCACAACGCCCCACTTCTTTGCCAACTTCCCGAATATAACTTTCTTCCTCGTCTTGTGGTGGTTGATGAAAAACGCAAGCCTGGGGAAATTAATGAACATGTCGTCGTCCGTTTTCAGCACGAATCTCACCTTCGAACAGTAGGTGTGCACCCACTCGAGGGCCGACAGTGTTTTGAGTGTCAAGTTCGAGTACGAGTCAATGAAGTTGCCGCGAACCATGTCGCGATACTCGAGCACCTCCTCATCCAGTTTCTTTTCCACGGTGGCGTTGTTGGTTCTGCCCAGCATGAAGACTATGCTAATGTTGGTGCGCTGATGGTAGTTGCCCCAAGTGAATCTGATGGCATCTCTCGCCATGCGGTGCTGGGGTGCCGACATTATGACGACCACAAGATCCTTGGATCTACCCGAGTCCGGACACCTGTGAGTAACGGCCTCCTTGTGTCCGGGCGTGTAGATCGCACGGGTCGAGTTTTTGTCTATCACCGGCACAGTTGACGGAGCCAGTGTCGTCGTGCTGGTCGTCGTCGTCGTCGTACTTGTGCTGGTGCTACTGCTAGAGGTTCTCATGGCAGTGTTGGAGGAAGACGACAGCGTTTGCAGGGAAGAAGCCGCTATGACTGTTATGACAGTCGACAGGTTGCCGCCAGAGTTGGCGTTATGCGATGTTGCGTTGCTCGAGCTGACGACTGTAAACTGTTCGGTACTGTTGCTGAGGTTCCGTGATAAGGATGTCGAGGTTGTGTCCGAGCTTGCGTTTGCGACTACTTGTATGTGCTGTTGCGATTGGATAGGCGTTGGTTCGTACAGGGAACGATCTGCGAACATTAAGAATTTTTTTCTTTAAAACTACATGATTTGTTTTTGGAACAAAGAAATATGGTGTTATACGTGATTCACGGTGTCATTTTTAGAGGTTATGTTTGACTACGAAACTTTACTGTAAAACATTTTTTCTCAAATCTGAGTATTGAGTTTCCTTCTATGTTTAATTTTAAGTCAATTAACGAACTTCTGATCTCATTAAGTATGATCAAGAAGAGAAAAGTTTGTAAAATGGCTCTCTATAAACGTAACCTCTCACTCCCATGTCTTCATAAGGGTCAAGTACTTTTTGTAAAGCGAAAAGTAATGATAACAGATTAAACAAAGCAACCTTAAATTTTAGTTGAAAAAAAAAAACACTTCAATTAAACAGTGAACAATACGTTGGAAGCGTTAAGAGTTACTATTGGACTTAAATAAGCGTGTGATTTGTCCCTAAGTAATTTCACAAGACGAAATTAAGTGGACTCGCGTGCTGCGTCGATAAAAAGGAATGACATTTTCTCTCGCACGTCGCTTTGACTCGCGCCGGAGAGGAAAACTCATTTTTTTAATTAACAACATCCGACTCTCGTGAGTCAGCGGCTCTCATACCGTTTCCATTTATGCATCTTTCATTGCGTTCCCCCGTCATACAAACAATTAAATCTTCTTCAATTAAAAAATCATACAGCAATAAATAAATGCAGTCAACAGTATACAAGCACGTTCGTCGTTACTGAATTGTTATCTATTAGATGAAAATGTAAGCGTTTTTTTTTCTTCATTTTTTTCCCGCAACAGAACGGCTCCACGTGACCTTACGTGATTTAATTCAACCTTAATGGAGCTCGCCACATCCTCTGATAAATTGAAATAACGTCGATTCACAGAGAGCAATTTTCTCAAACAATCGCGGCGAAAAAACAAAATTGAATAATGTGGCGTACTCCATAATAGGGTCATAAAATTGGAATTCAATGTGCGATCGAGCAGCGAGGTCGAACCCAACGATCGTACAAACGAAGAAAACAATAGCGACACATAAAGTATATGAGTTTATGTGAAAAAAATAGAAAACACGCGGTCAATAGTGGTGATAAAAAAAAAAAAATAAATAAATAAAAGTACACACGAAGATTCTATTGTAAAATACTATCCGATGATTCCCGAAGGATAATACCTCTGATATCATTGCCACACATGAAAATTTAGTCACTTTCACTGCAACAGTGGCAGCAGCAGCAGCTGAGGGGGCGGCTACGTCAGATTGCGCAAGCTGTTTTTTTTTTTCACCCACTATAACCACTGATATCAGCTCTTGTAGCGTGAAATTCGTGCAATCATGCATCCATCTTTTTTTGTCGTGACTATCCTCGTCAAGTTTCACAATTTCCTTTCTCCACCTCCGTGGAGATGATAATGACATTCCTCGTATAGGTACACACATGTATATGTATGCGTGAAATCTGAGAGAGGCATGCACGCCTGCACAGTGCACGCACATTTTTGTGGGCTGGTGCAGTGTACACGTAAGATGATGGTATAGGTAAGTTATGTACGTGTAGGCTATTGTGTACGCGGACCTCATTTGCAATCGACCGAGAAACTTATATGTCTACGACGATGGAGTGCATGGCTCGTGTATGCATGTATAAATGTACGTGTTGGGTGTCTAATAGTGATGGGCGACGACGCGCTTTCGTGCGTCCGATTCCTTTGGATGTTTTTCTTTTTTATTGTTGCCTCGCGTTTTCTCCCCGCCCCCTCCGATTGTGTGATGTGCCAGGAGTAACTAATTTCTCCTAGTAACATTGTCTTTACGAACGTTGGAAAGGAAAAATGCGATCCACCAGGCGGATTTCAAGGAATTTGATTAAATCGTCAGATTTGGTAGACGAAGCTATTATTTTATTGTATTTTTTCAAATTACACTCGATAAAAATATATTGTTATCTGAAACCCTTTAGAAGCCGAGCTGATATTACTATTTTTAATTTGTGGTTAACTTATAGTTATGATAAT
Source organism: Copidosoma aretas (assembly GCA_030522625.1). Taxonomy (NCBI): domain Eukaryota; kingdom Metazoa; phylum Arthropoda; class Insecta; order Hymenoptera; family Encyrtidae; genus Copidosoma; species Copidosoma aretas. The sequence goes on along the minus strand of JAPYYV010008518.1, from coordinate 3,306 downwards.
CCGAATGCGTGAATTGGCGAATGAAAAGCTTTCTGAATACCGATATTTCTTAGATTGTGCAATAAGTAAGTTTATTTTACTAGTGCAGAAGTTCATAACACATAAAAAAACCATCAATCAGGCTTAAAATCATTACTTATTATGTACAGTAAAAGTTACAATGTGAACGTCAAATATTTATAGAAATATTTTTTTGAAAAGTTTCTACGCATAAATGATTTTAATTACTTTACGAGCAGGTTTTGTTTCGTTGAATAAGAAAAAAAAAGACATGAAACAAAAAACGGAAAGAAAGCTACTTTCCTTGCATTTTGCGATCCCCTATTCGCGCAGAGAAATTTATCGTTTGATTTTTTTTTTTTTCATGTCCATAAATATGTGTAGTGAGCTCATTGGTAAATCGATTTTCCCTTCATGAATAAATGAATGCATGAATGGGTGTTCATACAAGACACAAGACTCCTCACGAACACTTCGAGATGTTGGGACCGTGTTGATTCAAAAACTCGCACGTCTTCATAAATCGACCCATTTTTTTATTCATACAAAGTTATGGATACTATCAAAATCCAGCAGGAAGGAAAACTAATCGAAGATATTAAAAAAGCTTTTGTGGGAAAAGTTTCGTGCCCAACTGTATCGGAAGTTGTACAATACAAAATTTTGAAAAAGACAACCGATTTTGTGATGCATAATGAGGAAACATTCAATTCATAACGTATTTATGGATTCAACCCTGAAAATCAATAATGCAGCATTAGTAAGTGCAAAACACGACATGAGAAAAGTAAAAACAGAAAGTTAAAAGATCACTAAACTACTAGCTTTTTATTCAGATCTACGGGTAATTTTAATGACAAGAATATGTATACGATATATCGTTATACTCTGCAAGTACCTCAATTAAATAACTGCATCACTAGCATAATGCATCAACTGAGAGTCAAGTGCAATCTTCCGTCTTGATTGGTATACGTGTTTCTAGCGAATACTTGATCGGCCCGACTGAACTAATACATTATGTTAGCTTTGCTCGTCCAAAGGCCAAGTTGGAAAGTAAATTGAATACAAGTTTTGACGTTATTAGGCGACTGGAAGATCAATCACCGGATCTCACTCGGCTCTGACTCGTCCGACGGGTTCATATATATACGTACGTGCTCGCGTACGTGTGTCCGCTTGTGTACATATAAGATCGATTCCAAGTTATCTGGGACGAACGGCGAAAACATTGTCGGTGTCTGGCACTTTGGCGCATAATATCTGCGTGAGCTACGTCGGTATGATATGGTGAGAATTTTGGAATTCTCTCTTCAACTGGTCGGATGTTATGTTGAAGAAACGAAAGGCAACGGGAATACGAGAACAGTCAGCTAATAAGTAAGTACGTCGTGAATGTGAGATAACAGCGGCAGAGAGAAAATTAGTATTGGATTACTTGGCTATTGACTGTCGGTTAGAATTACGTGGGAGTAAACGTAAGCTGAGTAAAAACATGCGGTGATGTGTGCTTTACGGAAAAAAGTTTGATTATAGATAGCTCGTTAACGTTGTTTGATCGAGATATAAAGTCATAGACAGTTTCCAAGACATTGTATGGAATACAAGGTCTCGCTTTAGACATTACCAAAAACGTCTCATTGACTTAAAAAGTCAAAATTGCAGTACAGCTGAATTTACTAATATTAGAAGGAAAGTAGTCGAAAGATAAAATTATGTTGGGATAAGGGGACGCGGAAGTAAATGACGTAACTTTGATTTTGTGTGAATGTTTTATCACGTTCGATTATTAGTAGAGTACTTTTTAAAACAATTAATTAAAGAAATATTGCTGCCAATTTCATTTGATTTCGCTAGAAATACAGTCTGCAGACAATGTCTTTTTACTTTTTACTTTCTGAGTGAAACATTTCTTGCTGCTATTCGGAATGTTTTTCCGTTTCATTAATATAGTGGCGAAAGTTTAATGTTGAATGATGCAAAGAGGCAGCTGACTCAATATTTATACAGTGTTTCAAGTTTTATCATTATTTGAAGCAAGATTTGAAAATTTATGAGGTTTTGATCATCAACGTTATTAATATATTTAGGAAGGAATTCCCCCTTACGCGTGTGTAAAGTTTTGTAAGTTGAATTTATTGATGCCGTCAAATATCCGTCTGTGGCAACTAAATAGTAGAGACACACTTGTAATCCAGTGGTTGTGAGATTAAGTTTTAATCTTGACTTCGTTAATTGTTGGTATCAAGTTAAAGTAAATTGGTTGTTAATGTTCTACAAAGATTCAATAAATTTGTCTTGTGCAAAAAAAAAAGATAAAGCTCAAGTTAGCAGTTTTATCCAGCGGTTTTTGGTGTACATACTCACAGTAATTATTCATCAAGCTCTTTTTATATTTTATGATATTCTCTTAAATAAGTTATTAAAAATAATACTATTCAAATGCTTTTAGAATAAATTGCCACAATATCGAGACCACTACAAATAATCGTAAAAATGTATTATCCATTTAAAATACTAATTACTGGTAACAATCAATGCGTCTACTGATGGAAACATACGTAAATCTGCAAACAGTTAATAAACTATCAAATACTTTGTATATGAACCTAAAAGTTAGAAATTATGCAAACCATACGCACATACAATTACCGTCTTTGTTAATAATTCGTTACAATGTTAGAATAGTAATAAGCAAGTGTCGAGTGCTAACGCAAGCTCTCGTGACTATTACTTTTGATTCATACAAATTTTATCAATAGCTTATCAAATATACGGCTCGCAGATAGCCAAGAGAGCTAGAAGAGAACGCGTTGCATTCACACCATAGGAGCATCAAAAAGGCGTTCAAATAAATATTAAAAGCAGTTTCAGTCATATTTGACAATACAAAACCTACTAAACTTAAAACTTTGACGGACACTGTTGCTCTATACTAATTAAGCGTAGGAATACGTAACGATCCAATCGGTCTTATCACTTTAAGCTTCAATCCTTTCTACGCAGAAATAATTTCAGATGATTATATTAATGAATTAAACTTACTGTAGTGCCTGAGGAGGGCATATTGCTGGATCTCACTATCGGTGGTCTTGTAGTAGGTGTAGAACGTAAGGCCGATAAGGCCAAGAATGATGGTCTGCAGGAGACGATTGCGCAGGCTTAGGAAGCTCATGACTACTATACCTCCACCTCCTGCAAGTCTTCTCCTTGCGTGCAATAACAAGAACAACAACAACAACAACAACAACAACAGCAGCAGCAACAACGGCAATAACAACAAGAAAAAAAACGCTTTCACAGCAC
>JAPYYV010008517.1:0-13148 GCA_030522625.1 Copidosoma aretas | reverse complement strand
GGTGACTCCCACTTTCGTTAATTCCGCGTAATAAAAAAGTCATTTTCAAATTTTTAGTTTATTAATAGCACATGCATACATATAATTTTTATTAACATATTGTTATATTTAAAAGGGACGACTATTGATTTGCATTTTAATGTTTCAATATCGATAACAATATATTTTATTTCTTCATCAAATAGATGCTCTTGACGTTGTGAAATCACTGGTAAGGGCTGGCAGCAAAATTAATGCAACAGACCTCAAAGGTAGGACCAGTTTGCACTTGGCGGCGAATCTCATGAAATACGATATCATAGAATATTTGCTGGAAAATGGTGCGTCAATTAGTGTGCGGGACAAAGACAATCATGACGCGCTCACTTACTGTCTTTGTGACTATGATTTGAGCCATTTTGTATGGCGACGAAAGAAAATAGATGTAAGTATGACTTCGTTATTTTTATACTTATGCTAATATTCCCCTAAGCAAATTCTTTGAAATTTTGTAAATAATAATATTTATATGATATTGGCTCGATACACCTTTATAATGTCTACTGTCTTTAATACAGAATCTTTTCTGGTCATATAAATTGCATCTGTTTGCGCCTAGGAAGTTCAATTATTGGATAATAAACCAAAGACAGATTTTCTAATACATACGAGTGATTTTCGTGATGGTCAATTAATTTATGAGTTATCTGTACTATAGAATTAAATATTAATTCGATATTTTTATAAAAAAAATATATCAGGCCTGTCAAATAGTTTTTTTTTTTAACATTTGATACGAATTTTTTTTTTCTACGTAATAAGCAACAAAAAAAAGCGTGTAAAAGTTTGGATTGCGGGGTAGATGACATTACAATGGTTGAGAAATTTGAGATTTTAAGCTGGTTTTTCTGTTTAGAAAAAAATAAATGTCTAATTTTTGCTTTTACTCCAAGGAACTAATTAAAATGAAAATATTTTATTCTGGACAGCTCCAATTTGCATATAAAATTTATATCTATTGCGATCAAATAATTATTTCAAAAGTATATAATATGTATATATAGCTGAATTCATCCATCTGATTTTTTATTTTCAGAATGAAGACATGTTGCGATGTGCAGAATTACTCTTAAGATACGGCGCGATGATCAACTACAATGATAAAGTGATAATACTTATTTTGGGTCGAAGTACAGAGGAGACAAAATTTTTATTGAAACACACAGCCATAGAAAATGCAAAAAATCCTAGTGGTGAAAAATCGATGAATTACTGTTTGAACAATTTAACAAACGAGATGCGATATCATTACCTTCGTTGTTTGGGTGAATTAGAAGATATGAAGAAAATTTTAATCAGCAGTAACGTCACACTGTTCAATATTATTTGCAAAGATGGTAAACGGTTTATAGGATGCGACAAAGCGTTAAAAACATTTGAGGAGCTCAAGACTGCTGGTACTTTTCGTTTGTATGGTGATTACTTGGAAGTGTGTTTTCGGCAATACTTGTAATATCAAGAGTATTTGTAATCTTGCGCTAGACGATAAAAAAATTTTGTCATATTGCGCGTATAAAATTATTTTTATTCCTATAATTTTGTATGTTGAATCCTAAAAAATTTGACTCAGTAAAAAATTGACACTAAAGCGATCGTTTTGTCAAATTTGTATCAACAACGTAAGTGTCAATCAGATAAATTGACCACAGTTCTGATTGACATAGTATGCGATTGATCGTACTATGATCAATACAAATTATATTTGCTGATAATTTAAATCAAAATGTCTGTACTTAGAGAAAAAAATCCGTAAGGGCAGTATGTCAACATGTTCAATGCAAGCTTATTATGCACAAAGTTGTGGATGAATCTTTTCTTTTGTATTTAACTCGACGCATGAAGTCCCATCTACCTTGACTAGTCAATACTCTTGTCTTGAAATATGTGAGAACTATTATTTCTACTTTTTAACACAAAGCTATCTATACCAATTTTTCAATCCGAATATTTTTTACTCATTGACGACTGGTTCCCCTCTTGGACCGACTCTTTTTGCATGTATACGCTGTTTGCCTGTATAAATAAAAAAGATGCATGCATGAATAACTATTAAAAGTTTTTGCCAAGAAATGCCGATTATTGCATGATTATGATACTTTATTAGCAATAATTAAGGGAATGACGAATATGATTTGTATTTTTTCGTAAGTGTCACAATCAATGTACGATTAAATCAAATTGTTGCGCGTAGAAATCCTTGGTAAAACTGTGATGTATGTTTATTACGGATCAATTGAATACGATTTTAGTATTTAATAAGTATGGGATTCGAAGCTTGTCTAGTCAGCTACAATATTACTGTAATATTGATGTTAAATAATCTCTATTTTATTAATATTAAGTATTTGATATTTATTATCGCAGCAAGATATTGATTAGAAATCTTGAAATAATAGCCTTGATCAGCAAAGTGTATCAATATTGTAAGTGTTAAGTATACAAAAATAAAGTGTCTAATTTTTTTGTTATAAATGAAGAGTATAAAGTGTCAAGTTTATTCTCCCAAAAAGTAATCTCCTCCTTTACAACGGCATTAAATATATTTTTAGAAAAAATACAATTCCAAGATGTGACGATGCAACAGTTTTATGTCATTGTCAGTTTAATAGAGCCAATTGATCATCACGAAGCACGTGTCACGAAATTTTTTGATTTCATTACTGCTTTTTGACATTAGTTAATAAAAATCTCCTGTCCCGATTACTGATTGGTTTGAAGAAGCAATTATGTATCAGGATTTCGATTCTATTTCCGAGGAATATTGACCGAGGAAACGTTACTCGAAAATTTCCGTTGACACGAAACAACAAATATATATTTCATTTTGATTGTGCGACTTTTGGTACTGATTGGATCCTTGAAAGTTAAATAAATATTACTCACGATTCCACTAAATCTAACAGCTCTTGTTATTTATAATATACGCGGTTATATAATTCGTTGGGCTGACAAAATTTGTATGATAGCAAAGATATGCATTTGATAAATACAAGTATTCAAGTACTGATTGTCAATGCATATTCTTAACTAATGACTATCCGATAAATGCAATTAGCTGTTTATCGACTCAAAAAACAACTATTATTAAATAACTTCCCGTGAATTTGGCGATCAATGGCTTAAATTCAATGCCCCGCACATTCCACTAGTTGACGTTTTGTTGACAAACATTACTTTTGGAAAAAATTGTCGACAAGTTGTTGGTAAAATAATACAGAGTTTGAATTGAAGAAAGTAAGATGAAAGGCCAACTTGAATAATTGAATTGAAAGGTAGTCCATAACTATCGTTCTAATGTAGCGACAAAGTTTTTTTTAATTTTGTACCGATTACGGAAAGTTTTACCAAGTGTCATGATCCATAGAGTTCAAACCGTTTTGACTAATTAAATCGATTGGATGGTCAAACTTTTGTTTTTTTTTTCACAGTGTATAAAAGCGTAATAGCACACAAAATTTTAAAAACACTCAAGAAAATTGTTTTTCAAAACCATTACGATGTTTATAGTAAATGTTTTTATACAATTGTAAAAACGTTTTGTAAGCTTCAAAAATGTCAACTGCCTTATGTGATTCAAAATCATTACGTACTGTTTTTCATATAATTAATAGACGAATTTAGGTGTTACCTCATAGATGACAACATTCAAAGTAGGGTACTTCACAGTAATTTTACGATTGTTCAAATCGTTCAAGTATATAATACATGATGATTGCTACAAATTATCATAAAATGGCTTAGTCTTCCTCTTTAAGTGTTTCCATCTGAACGATGAAATTGAAATAGGCTATTTACATGCAAATCAACGAGTAAAGAAATTTATAATATTTTTTAGTCACAAAAAGCGTCTGAATTTTTCAACTTTTTTAAAACGTTAGTACAAAATAATTTTAACTTTTTTAAATTTCAATGTTCTTCAAACAATCTATTTTTATTATATAATAATGCTATTAGCGAGACAAGAACAATAAAAGGAAGATTTTTTAAAAACTTTGTAAAGACAATCACTAAAAAAATGATATTTGCAATTGCAACAAAAGCAAAGCTCTATGCATACATGAGATCTTTTTTTCGAGGTACGAAGTAACGCTCTCCCGAAGGATCATCGTCGCCCTTAATCGCCACTCGAGTTTTTCCTCCCGTAAAGGAACGATATCATTCATAGTCGCTAATTTACGGATCGCTATTATTAACACATTAAGCGGCAAGGACAGTGGGGCTCACAAGGAGCCATTAAATTGATGCTTATAAAGCTCCTGATGTTTCTTTTTATTGCCACCGTCCCTGAGTATAAATTGCGGTGGGACTCGAGAACATTCTTCAGACCAAAGAATGCCATTAGCACTTGTTTGTGTTATTCTCTATCATTCGTTATTCAGCATACTAGAAAAAATCACAGTACTTGTATTTTACCAGAACGAATGAGCGAGTCCAATAACGACAGTAACAACAAAGTTTGAGATATGTTTAATAAACGTTGTTTTCAAACACTTATAACGTCCAAAAACAAGTAGCTAAATTCAAGCAAAAAAATACATTTGCATTAACGGCAAGAATGCTACATTTTTTATCAGAGCAAAACGTATATTTACAATACATCCATAAAAAACAACTGTTTTACGATTTTTTAATGGTTTTTTTATTGAAACACTTAAGATTGCATCCGAGACAAAATTCTGTGATACAAAAGTTACATCTTGATAAGATCCAAAAATTTTCTTTATTACACATAGGCCTATAATGTAAACTGTTATAAAGTTATAGCAAAAAGTGATTTTTCAAAGATTTTTAAGGTTTTATTTAACTTTTAGTGCATATAGCTGGCTGAGGGAAGATACATTAAATAGTTAAAAGTTGTGTTTTGTGTGATTACAACTTTTTTCACAAGAAAGTTCATAGAAAATAAGTAAAAACATGAAAAAAGCTGTATTTTTCAAATATCTACAACTTTTCCCGTGAGACCGAATGTGTATGAAGTCAAACTTTTAAGTTATACCCAAAAAACTGACTTTTTCTACTTTTAAAATATCTCCTTTTTGCCTATAAGTACATTTAAAAAACTTTTTTCTTGGGTCTATGTAGATCATCATAAGTCGTATTTTTTTGAGATCTATATTTTTTCTTACTTAACATGGACTCCAAATGTCAACTATGAATACTACTAGCAAAATACTGAATTTAATTTTTTAGAGTTTAAGAGTCTTACGGCTTTTAAAATGTTTCCTTCGAAAAATTCTTCTGGAATTTCAATAATCAGGTTTTGCGAAAAACTAAGTTTCAGACCAATCGGATGTAAAATTTTGGAGATGGTTGAAATACATGTTTACGTATCACAATAAACCGATGAAAAATTTCGGAATATGATGACTTGATAGTTTCTCTCTGTCAAGTCTTTACATTTTCATGCACATGAATTCTTACGAGCGAGTCGTCATGGTTATGAATAAATATAGAAATGTTGCCCGTGAGGTATTACAATTTACCAAAGAATGAAGTTAAATCACAATATACATAATATTTTGTACGGAAAGATCGTTGGTTGGTTTTTTTTCAAAACTCAAAGTTTTATTTCGATTCTCCTTTCTAAAGTATTAACTAAAAACTTTAGTTGCTCTGGAACAATTTTTGTATGAATTTCAAACTATCTTATCATTTAGAGCGTTAGGATGGCTTCGTACAGGGAATTCATGTCACTATGAATTGTAATTTTTGAGATCTACGATTCATGTATTCAACACTTTACAGTGGAACGTCGATTTCCAACTATAATGGACAAAACCGAGTTATTCGCAATAATTTTATTGATTTCAAGAATTAATTGATGTGCTATTCAAAAAAAAAGTTCACAGGACAAAGTAGTAATATTCACATGACTCCTGTAACCATCTACTGGAACATACTTGAGTAAAAAGTCAATTTCCAAGGTTGCAACAAGAAGAAGAAACAAATTTTTTCCGTAATCTCAGTCGCATGATGGCTCGTAATTTTTTTCTGTTCCATATAACTTTACTAATTTGCAAACCACAATTTTCTCACAGTAATAAAAAGTTATCGACTACATTTTAACCCGATGGGATACAAATTACACAATTTTGTCTGAAAACGTAATTACGCACAGACTTTATTGCTAACATAGAATAATATCTTTGTAAACCACGTATTTTAGAATCAGAATTGACCGTTTCTCCGACTGTATTAGAGACGATTCATCTATTGTCACACTCCAGGCACTATTGTAGAAATGTTATGCATGAATATCATTGACATCAACGCAACCATCAAATTAGTAGTCACATATGCATATATTCGTCCAACGATGTTATATCTTGAATATTTAAATCGAAGTTTTTTCGAAACTTTGATGCATCGCGAGAACCGAAAAAAAAAAGATAACCCATCCCATCTCACGGGATCAACTCCTTCCAGCATTGTCAGCGAATTACCCAGAAGTCCTACTCATAATCAGTATAATCCTTGATACTGTCAGAGGACATTCCGCGAAATCAAGTCCAAGCCCAGAGATCACCAGTCACGACGAATCCCCTCTCCAAGCGCATCTCGCGAACGCCCACCAAAAACCTCGGCACGGATAATCGCTCCTCTACATCCTGGAAGACCCACAAAGACAGCGGGCGTAATCCACTTTGGCATCGGATGAATAAAACGAGGAAGTCTCGTTCGAGCCGCTCCGAAACAAACGCCGACCACTCTCCCCGACGATCCCGAGTAGCCAGGAAGCCCCGGCGCAGCCTGTAATTGCCCCGATGCTGTGTACAACGCGTAAGCCTCCGCGGGCAAGCTTCCCCGATAACAAGACGTGGACCAACCGCGGGTGCACGAGCCACGCACAGCGGCAGGAGGGGGACAGTCCGTCCAAGAGATAGCACATGGCTTGGTTGTACACGGGTTAGGGGTTGCCGCGGAGTTCCCGTCGGCTGGCGGAAATTTACCGCGCGTAGGTCGAGGACAAAGTTACGGATGAAAAGTCACGGAAGGACGGCGAATCCTGTGTTGTGCGCTCGCTCTTCCAAAACCCGATGTGTCCGAGACGCGCGTCTCTCCGCTCGTTTTTGACTGTGAAATTCGAACAGTGCCGCCCGGCCGATGCGACGGAAAACGATTGCAGCCGGGATTTGCGGACGGTCGGCAGGGAAATACATATATTCATACGCAAGAGGAGAAAAGTCGAGGACGGCTCTGCGGGCGTTTTCAGCCGTCCGCCCCCTAACTGCGATTTATGCGAAATTTACCGGCTCATCCTGCTTTTTTTTTTTTTTTTTTTGGCGTATTTGAACGTATTGGCGGGTGCATGGGGAATTTTACGGAACATTTGTTATTCAACGTCCCAGGTATTTGGAACGAGACATTGGGTTGTTTTACAACAGGGCCTTTTTTGAATATGCTGAACTTTTGTATTCTCAACGGATGTGTTTGGAAGAAAATCGTCAAGTGAGTGGAAGATGGAGAAGTAGACCGAAATGTGTTTTCATCGAGATCAGGACTGGAAACTGATGAATACCTTTGAGTTGATTTATCCACGAGCGAGATCTGAAAATCTATCGTGTACATGATAAAGTATATTTATTTTCATTTTTGGTGCATGATGGACAATAGTTGCTAATTTTCGGGGTAGATATCACTTGTAAGAGGCTATTATTATCCTCGTTATTTTTAGACAATTTTGGAAATAGATATACAATCTATTAGTCCAGTGTAATTTTGACAAACAAATCGATTAGTTTTGAGCCCAGGTTTCCAGACCATATGTATATTTTTTGACGTCAAGGGTATTATAATTCATTTACTCGACTGCTATGCTAAACAAGATATGGGAAAGATACTATGTAACCAATACGTTTGCCTATAGGGTACGTGCATAATATTGTATTGTAATGTTAAGTTACACGTATACCCGTTTCTGGATTTTACGTATCTACTAAGCCATCGAAGATTTTCATTCATGCATGTACTGTTCTAATGGAAAAAAAAACTGTCCATAACATGTTATCTCAACACGCCTAGAAAAATTATTCAGCAAAAAGGTAATAGAACATGATCTAATAATATTTGTAAATAACTGACTTACGACTAAAAACTTAGTGACTAGGTTGGACCTCCGCAAAACATTTTAATGGCCGGTACGCATCTCAACCCTTCTCTTCCTTCCTGGACGCAACTCGGTATCTGCACCTGCGTTCTGCGTACCAACCCGCATATTTACAATCAGGAACATAATATGCGATCTCGTTAAATTATTGTTCAATTTTGATAACCTTCTGCATTACTCAAAACTATTGATGTACACTATTTAACAAAATTGAAGATTCCACGCTCTGTAACTGCTGAAATGGCATAGAGGTTTATGTCTTTCTTGCCATTTGCAGTTTATCATTTTACCTTTGTGTCTCTATTCCTGTACTCTGTCCCTATACTTTTTTTCTCTTATCCCATTCAATCCATCGCCAAAGCCTCTGTATTATTTTCTACGTACCTTCAGACCTAGGTATATATTCGTATGTGTATTTCTTGTATTTAATATGTCTTGTTATTGCTACTTTTGGATTTCTGTCTTTTCACTCCTCTTTTTCTTTGTTCGGTAAGCTACATGTTTTCCTGTATTGATCAATGCTTATCTATATTCTGCCTCTACGCTCATATCTCTAAGTCTGCATGTAGATCTCATTTAACGCATCTGTCTCTCTCATTATAGAACTTGAATATTATGCATGTGTTATAGTACACTTCTACATGCTGCAATTTTCATTACATCTGTATACACAGTAACAACGATGTTTAACGATCATCATGCATCTCTGCATTGCCATGTCCTTTTTTTCTCATTCTTTTTTTTGTCTTTTCTTTTTCAACTCTGTTTTTATTAGGTTCCTATGTACTTCGAATTTATTTTTCCAATATATGAGAATCTTTACATCGGTGTCTGTATTTTTATGGCTTTAAATGAATATACACTTGTTCGTGTATCTTTTTTTTCTCATCAATTATCAATTGTTTGCTGTAGTGTTAATTTAATTCTAGAAATTTTGTTCCTTGAGTGTAGGCTACTATATCTCTGTCTTTATAGAAATCGCCAATATCTATCTGTTTCAATAGTCCCCTATAGGGCATTTATAACGGTGCTTGGGTCTCTTCTCAACTTTATGTCAATACCTCTAATTAAAGTATATTTATCTCCGTGTGACAGTCTTAATTGCAAAGGTATTCTCGAGTGTATTCTCTCATCTGTGCTCCTGTCCTGTCACGTGTCTGTTTTCTACTTTTAATCTTTGTTTCTTTGTCTATGTATTTGTAAATCACTGCATTCATGTTAATTTTTTTTTTCTTTCATCAATTAACTTTGTATACATTACTTGGTTCTGTATTTGATTTTTTGTCTTTGTGACTTCAACTAAAATTATCCATCGTAATCGACATGTCTTAACTTAAGTTTTTTATGTTTGTGTCTTCTTCCTGCTCCATTTTCTTTTTATTCACCTAGCTGTAATTTTTTTTATTTGTATGAATATACTTTTTTTTTCTAGTGTAATTGTCATTTTCTATTTTGCTTTCTAAACTTGGGTACCTATTTCCTCTATTCATTTTTTAGTATTTGCGATGAGAGTTTTAGATAATTATTAATTTTAGATATTTTTCTTTATAAATTTCAACTTATGTATCTGCGTCTTTTTTTTATGAAATTGTCTCTACGTACTTGTTTTGGCCTTTGTTGATGAAACTGTATATTTATACATTTATATATGTCTACATGTTACAATATTAGTTCTGATGTCATACTTTTTGTATTTTCACATCTGTAGTTGCCTAGTCAAACATTTGTACTGATTGTTTGTATCCCTATACACACCTTTCTGTGTCTCTGTTTGATTCATTGAAATACTATTACTTGATCTTGTTTATGAGTTTTTTTGCAAAATTTTTTAAATATTATATTCTACGTATGCAAGTTTTAGGCTTTTTATGTAATTCTCGACATTTGCGTTTTGCGTTCCCATAATATAGTTTTTGACTTGTCTGTGTTTTTTAGTCTCCTCTTTTTTAAGTTCTGGATACTATGTTTATTTAACCGAGAGTGCATATTTTTTGTCTCTATTATAGATGTTTCCATACAATGCATTTGATTTGCTAAGTCTGGCTACATTTTACGATCTCTGTCGAAATTACTGGTTCTTTGTCCTCTTTTCTGTCAGTCTTATTTATTGTCTCTGTGATGTATGCTTATCGTAAATTTATAATGACGCATGTTTAAATATTTTTTTTATAACTACTCAGCCTCTATTCGTTTCTAAAAATTTTCTTTGCTCATTGCATCTATTTTTGTATTTGTAAATACATACATGTACATGAAATATATAACATATAAGATATGTAAGACAGATGTGAGTGAGATACATAATATACTGCACATTTAATTACACATATTTTGTATGCCTAGGGTTGGCCTTATACCAACCGAAAGGTTGTAAAGGAAATAGTGCATGATAAAGTATCAGAGCAGATATTGCCACATCCTTTACATTTATTTTTATACACCTCGATTGAAAAAGTGAAGTCAATTAATATTTAAAAAAGATAGTGAACAAGTTTTAACTCTTGAAAACCAAAAAGCATATTACACATGTGAGTCAGTAGGCTCGACTTACTACAATTGCGATGAATACTTGCGAAACACCACATTTTTATTGTCTATTTGCACTGAAATGTATATATGTATTGTGATTTCTTACGCCAAACACACGAATTCTAGGTTCAGCTTTAAAATTACTTAATATCGTAACAATGATGCGATGTTTTGCTACAATAATAAATATAAAAATGAAAATCGTGATATAATAATCATATTAACGCATATTTACAATGATAACAATAATGATAATGATAATGATTTGCCTTATTTTACCGAATAGTGATAATAATACAAGTACAAAGGTAATATAACAAGTATTCACTAGCAGTCTTCCACAATCCCTAGGCTTTTACATTACATCTACATTAGCAATAAGGTTTCCTACTTCCTACCCTGTAATTTGAGCTCGTATGATTTTTGTTTGCGTAAGCGCGTCTTTCTGCAATGTGTGATTACGTGTTCAGTCTATATACCTCTCCATCTCGCGTCTTCAAAAGCACGTTTGACTCTCGACTCTGAGGAGTGACTTAGCCAAATGAGCCACTGAAGGTACTGATGTAAATGACGCACACGTGCATGCGTGGGTTTTAGAGAGCTGCTGAATATTACATGCTCGTGTATGCAGTACGAGTGAAAAGCGCGTGGGACGTTTCTTGGATGTCTGACGCGTTTGAATTTGAATCCCCTACGGTAAATAATTTGTTTTGGTTGAAATAATAAGGTTCTTACGTGAGAATAAATAAAAATAGTTAATTATATTTGGGCATGTTTCGCATTTCAAATTCTGTGCCGCACTATTTTTTTCTAAAAATCTAGTGCATAATTTGTGATAAAAGAATTTTTTTTCACCACCACGGTATAGTTACAACGTAGCATTGAAGATACAAATTTGGAAGAAGAAAGAAGTTATTGAATATTCGTTTGAATACTTTCCCATGAACTCTATTCTTTGAAAATATATCGATTGTATTTTGTCCAAGGATGTGTGAAAAAAAGTAATGATCAAAAATATGTGTTCGCTAAAAATAGTGCCTTACACTTTTAAATTAAATTTTATTGTGAAGTATCTGATGATCTGTAAAACAATCGTGCCTCACACTGTACAGATAGTATAGATGGTACAAGTATTAGAAACTTAAGGTCGTTCGTTAGTACGCGTCGCTGTGTATGGATTCTACCAGTTTTTATGGGTTCAAACGTCGAGTATTTTTTTTTCCAATGTCTGTCTGGAAAGCTTTTTTTTATTACAGCTCGCCATAAAACGTAGCTATTTCATGACGATTTTTATGATATATTTTTATCTCTCCAGTAAGCATTACGGGCATTTATAGCCCAGCAATATTTTGACGATCGGATCGGCAGAATTTCCCGTCAGCAGAGAATAGAAAAAAAAAGCATCCGTTTCACTTCCGAATCAGGGCACCTGCTTCCGACTGTCAACAGTGTCGTTCGAAAAAAAGCTCCCGCCCAAGGACACCCAACGATTCGGCGGAACCCGGCTTCGACGAACCACATCTCCCCGACTCTGGAAGGCACACTTGTACAAGTGCGCAGCGGCTGGCTTGATCTTTCATCAGCCGCGCGTATTTATACCCCGGCTCCCGAGTGACGTCGGACGCGCTCGCGGTCTTTCTCTCGTGCCTCGCTCGGCGCAGGGCTCGCCGCGCTGGGGATCTTTTTAATCCCGAACGGTTTGGCGGGGCGGCGGGGGGGGAGGGGGAGAAAAAGAGGGGCGGAAGGGGGGGGGGGGGGGGGGGGGGGGGGGGGGGGGGGGGGGGGGGGTGTGAAGCGAGTGGTATCGCGCTTTGTTTTTAGTATCGCGGCTGAGGGTGGCGGGAAAAAAAACGTTACTCGTGTGGTGTTGGGAATAATATTTTTTTATGTTGTTCTGGGACGGAAGAAAGTGGAAAACAAACATTCTCGGAGTCATTTTTTTGGTAGAACGGCAGCGGGGATTGGAGCTTTTGAAATGAGGGCATGGCGTAAAACGGAGATTTTCTGGTGATGTGGTTGGGTACGGAATTGAAGGTATACTGTAAATTTGGGTAGAATCAGGATGAATTGAGGGTCAATGAGAACATTAGGGACATATTTTGAAATTTCCGTTAATTTTGGAATTTGCTGGTTGATGGAATAAAACATTTCTTAAAGAAAGACAGTGCAAGAAGATTTTAGGGTGAAAAATATTCATATCAAAGTGTAGTCCTCGATGGCTTAGTGGTTAGCGTGCTAGCTTCCTAGCCTGACAGACTCGAGGCAAAAAACGGGGGTTCGATTCTCGTCGAAACATTTTCGGGAATTTCGATTCTCGGACTTTTTTGGTGGGAAAAGTACCCGCGGCGCCGAAAAAACATTTCCCCCGATTCTAGCGGACTGACTGCAATTTCTCCTGATGATGCCTGGACCTGGGGGGCAATCCCTCCTTGGGGAGGTCGTCGACGCACCCTGACGCGCCGGGTCGGTGGGT